>JACAXG010000138.1:1384567-1584567 GCA_018881555.1 Amblyornis subalaris
CCCGCTCCCAACTGCAGCTCAGATGGCAAAAGCATCTTTAATCTTTGCCTTTTAAAGCGTCATCTAAATTATCTCTATTGGTTATRTTATGTCCTATTGCAATTTTCTTTTGTTGGTTTGGTTTGGTTTTGGGTTGGGTTTTTTTGTATAAACAAAGATCCTTTAGTAAAAGTGTTTTCTTCAGCAGCAGAATACTTCTGTTCTCCACAAAAGCAGGAACGTCTATGCTGACAATTTAAGACACAGTACTTGGTTAGGAAGTTGGTAGCACAACTCCCAGTGACTTCAGCAAGCCCAGGAAGGAAACCCAAAGCTCATGGACATCTCCACAGGTATCTGTGGTGCAGCAGCATGAACCTGTGTCATCCATGGTAGGTGCACCCATCTGCAGCTCAGAAATCCTGTCCTTTTCCTGGCGGCTGCTCCAAAGGCTGATGTGAAGCCCAGTCCAAGCTGCCTGCTGTCATCTGCTGGGATGTTATTGAAATAGATGCATGGGAAACAAGTCATGGTTGTTCAAACCAGCCAGAAATTGAGGGAAACCAATTTCAGAAACCAAGGTGCTGTGTGTATATATAGGAGATGTACAATCCTTTGAAACYGTGCAGTGAATAGAATCCAGTTGGAAACATACTGCAAAGGGAACAAGAACATAGTCTTGCAGTTTTGAAAACTACTGTTTGAATAAGTAATCCAGTTCCCAATTCAGAACTAAAATAGCCTTCCTGTTGGTGCAGTGCTGCAGTCTGTCACAGTTGGCAGCGAGAGTTTTCCCTTTTGGTTGACTTTAGGTTTAAGTAATAATAAGAATATGCCTGAAGTGCAGCTTCTCTTCACAAAAGGCCTTTTTTGCACATGATTWATTAAAGGGTGGCCCCATCATTTCAGTGTTGCACAGTTACATGTTTTGGTATATTTCCACCCATAATATGAGGTGCCATTTGAAACAAAAGTGTGTTTTCTACCTAAGTTGTGGTAGACGTATCTTGGACATCTGCTCTCACTCCCAGAAAGTAATTTTGTACTTAATCACCTGGCTAATAAAGATTAAAGGTCTGATTCAGATCTTTCTTACAACTGGTGGCATAAATCAGTAGGAGCATTACTGACTTGAGGCTTTTTTTTTTACTTCTGATTAAATTACTAAGGAAAACTTTAATATTACTTAATGAAAGCAGATGCCAGGTAAAGCAGTGGGAAATGTCCCATTATTCAGTTAATAGGGCTTCAGTGAGTCAGTCAAAGGCTCCTGGAACAATTTAGAGCAAGTTGACTGAGGAACCCCGGGAGGTTTGGATGGTCCCAGTGTCGCTGAGCAAGCACGTACAGTCAGCCAGCATCAGCCAGCAAAGCACCAGGGCACGTGAGGGGCAGAGTGCAGCTCTAAACCACATCTGGGGATTTCTGTGAACAGAAATTCCTGTGCATTTCGTGAGACAGAACTGCAGCGTCGACCGTGGGGCAAGGGACGGCTTTTGGAAGCAGCAGGAATAATGAAAAGTGCCGGTGATCCCAAGGTGAACCAGGAGCAGTGCAGCAGGGAATCGCAGCCATCAGCGTTCACACGGCTGAAATAGAAAAGTTCACTGGAAGAAATTGCAGGGATCAACGTCCAAGCAATCCTGTGCATGATGTATCAGTTGCTTACGAAGGAAACCACTTCTTTCGCTGAATTCAGCCAGACGTGTGAAACAATCCGTCAGATTTCGAATGAGAGGCTGGATGGATTAAACACAAATGTAATTAGCTTTTTCTCTTTTGCTTGATGCTTGTCATTTAAAATGATGAGGAGGCAGGAGAGAGCTCTGCTAAAAGCYTACTGTATTACACTTGTGAAAAATGCCTGGCTGTTCTGTTTATAGACTGCTCCATAGCTGTAATCTCCAGCAGCCTGTAAGGAACTTTACCATCAGCAAAGCTAAATAAGAACAACCTAATCATTGTGTCTTTGCATTTTGCTTATTGCTGTAAAAACACAAAGTGCTCATATTTACTTTTGAAGGATCTAGAGTGCATTATGGGCTCCTGTGACTAAAGGAGCTGTCCTCCAGTGTAATTTAAACTTCCTTGCTCATTCATAACCACAACCACAAGGTTAAACTGACCTTCTCTGTTCTTCTGAGTTTCATCCCTGAAAAATGCACTGAAATCCCACCCCTGCCAAAACTATGGATGTTCCCTTCACAAGAATTTTGAGTCTAATACAGAACCCTGTCCCAGGTATGTGACTAACTCTTAGTCACATTAACAGAAGTTTTTCATCTTGAATAACGCACTGTGTGTCCTTCCCTCTCGCATCATATGACAGATTTCTCTCTTCAAAATTATATCCTAGTGATATGAAGATTAACATAGCAGCCTCAATCCTTCTTGATGACAGTGCAAACACCCAAACCAAAGGAATGAAAAGCTTGGAGGAGAGATGCTGTTCTCAGACCACTACAACAGAGAAGCAAAACATTGCACGAGATGTCAAAGCAGGCCTTGTGAAAGCAGCCAAGAGCTCCAAAGAGAAGGTTCTGTCCTCTCTGCTCCTGGAGTGTCTGGGATCTTCCAGCATGCTTTACCTTGGGAAATACCAATTCAGGATCATCTGACACAGTGCAGAATTTTTGACTGTGATAGGCAGTAAAGTGTTTAGAGAAGCCCAGGAAATGAGATTTTAATTTTGGGATTTAGCAAACACTGCTCTGATTTCTTACTCTTGTAACACTGTGCTGTGGGACGAGCATCAGAGATTCACTAGCAACAAATCAGTCCAGTGGCATCTGATTCCCAAATAACTGGATTGAGTTGCAACTGGAATTACATGCTGATAGAGACTAAGCCCTGAATAGAAGTCAAATATATGTATGGATACATATCCTTAGAGGAGTAGTCCTGTACTAGCTGCACTGACACATCTCATTAATGACAGTCATACAGAAAGGGGAAACAAACCCATGACAAACAGGTTCATATTAGTTATTTTCAGGCCCTGTGATGTAATACCTTTTTCCAGGCTCTGTCGCACAAAGTTTCTCTTTCTTGAGCTTCTTTTTCCTGAAGAAGAAATAGAAACTTAGCAAGTGCTTTAAAGCACAGTCAGTCAAGGCCTGGATTGTGTCCAACTCACTGAAGCACATGAAAATGCATGGGAGAAATGGGTTGATTATTAAAAAGTCAAGCCTTATAGAAAGTAAAGGGAAACATCAGCAGCTATTTTAGACGTTCTGGCTTACTCTCAGTCCTTTAACCTGATTGTTTTAAGGCGTGTTAAACTAAGTGTGAAATGTACTTATCAGTTACAGTGCACTGCCAGTTTAGTGTCAATAGGAAATTCATTGTATCAGAGACAAACTCTTCAGGGTCTTTTTTTTCAATAATCTGGAGTAAAAGCATAATCCGTCACCATCCAGAGTGGTGAAGAATTTTTTTTTTAAATTGAGGACAAAACTTGAAATGCCACATACCTATATGTTAGTGAGCTCTGTTCTGCGACTTAGAATTAAAACATTCGAATGTAAATTATAATGAAATGGTCTTGGAATACCTCCAAGCAACTCTGTATCCTTAGAGGATATGTGTCCTTAGAAGATATGTGCCCACTGATGTGTCACTCAGTGTAGGAGAGCATAAAAGTTGTTCACAGCACCAACCTTGCCCTGTAATGCTAGATCTGCTCTCTTAACACGAGCAATATGACTTTTTCTCACTCCTCATCTTTCTGGTGCCAATTTCATAGTTAAAGCAATTAAGGCTACACCAGGTGGKACTGTAGGAACCATTTAAAAAATATAGTCTAGCTATGGGTGATGCAGTAGGTTCACTTATCAGTTTCAGCCTTGGTGTCTAAGTGGACAGATCAGGCAGAAGCCAAATCACGGTCCTGGCACCTTCACTTCTTAGCTGTGAGCTCACAGAATAATTTTGGTCTACATTTAGAGTCCAGCTCCTCTTGGCAGCTTTTTGTCCTTGCTCCATCCAGCTCCTTTCCTGCTGAGGTGTCACTGGGGTGTGCATCAGCTTGGCCACGTAGCTCAAGCTCCCTGCCCAGAGCTGCCAGGGCACGGAGATGAGGCCACACAGGCTTCAGCACAAGCTGCCACCAGAGCAGAATGAAGAGAACTTGCATTCTGATGGTGAGCAGTGTGTTGAAAGCCCATGCTGGTACATCTCCATCGCTGCCTTCAGTGCTGGCTGGCACAGACGTGCTATGCCTTCGCTTTACTATGTAGATAGATTCATTCCACATCTCCCTTCCTCCCACTGGCCCTTCCGTAGCACAGTAGGATTTTGTCACACTCTAACATATTTTTCTCCCCATCCTCACGTTTTTCTTTGAAAACACTCATCGCAGGGAGCGGTGGTGCTGAAGCTTAGTGCGACACCATCTGTTTAGCAATCCCAGCCTGGTTTCCAATAGCCCACCTGAAATCCATGGTTGCTTCCAGCCTTTCCTTTTGCCGGAGTGCTGGCTGAGCAAGCCACCTCGCTTCTTGCTGGTGTCAGCAACCACAGCCTCTCTGAGCCCATCAGGGTGTAGGGAGAAAGTCTTGTTTCACAGCCAACACTTGCAGAGTTTCTGTGAGCTTCCACAGAGCCCAGGCTTCACCCAGGATATCCCTGCTTCCCCCACAGAGTGTTGCATAAGCACTCACGTAATCCCATGGGAGGTGGGAGGACTGGCCCTCCGTGGCCACGCCAGCCTTCTCCAGGCACAAGCCGGTCCACGTGCACTGCAGGGATGTACCCAAGTCTTGGGTGGCCTGGTTGTGGTGGGTTGCCCCTGGCTGGATGCCAGGCACCCACCAAAGCCRCTCTGTCACTCCCCTCTGCGGCTGGGCCGGGGAGAGAAAATACAACGAAGCCTCATGAGCTGAGATAAGGACAGGGAGAGATCACTCACAAAATACCATCGTGGGCAAAACTGACTCAAATCAGAGATATTAATTGAATTTATTACTAACAAAATCAGAGCAGGATAATGAGAAATAAAATAATGCCTTAAAAACATCTTCCTSCTTCGTAGCTTTACCTCCTCCCCCTCAGGGGCACAGGGAGATGGGAATGGGGTTTACAGTCAATTCATCACATGTTTCTGTCACTGCTCAGGGAGAGTGTGGGGTCCCTCCCACGGGAGACAGTTCTCCATGAACTTCTCCAGTGTGAGTCCATCCCATGGGCAACATTTCTCCACAGACTGCTGCAGCGTGGGTCACTCTTCCACGGGGTCAGTCCTTCAAGGACAGGCTGCTCCGGCGTGGGTCCCCCACAGGGTCACAAGTCCTAYCAGGAAACCTGCTCCAGTGTGGGCTCTTCTTTTCACATGTCTGCAGATCCTTGCCAGGACTCTGCTCCAGCATGGGCTTCCCACGGGCTCACAGCTTCTTCTTAGGCATCCCCCTGCTCTGAAGTGGGTCTCCTCCACAGGCTGCAGGTGGATCTCTGCATTCCCGTGGATATCCATGGATATCCGTGCCTCACCATGGGCTGCACCATTTCTAATTGTCCCAGCCTTGGCCAGCGGTGAGTCCATCCTGGAGCCAGCTGGGATTGGCTGTGCTGGACACAGAGGAAGCTTCCAGCAACTTCTCACAGAAGCCACCCCTGTAGCCCCCCCACTACCAAAACCTGGCCATGCAAACCAAATGCAGTGGTCCAGGGCAGGAACTGCAGAGCAAATTTTGCAGATCAGCAGCAGGATGTAGCCCTCCCAGTGATGGGACAGGGGGGTGGAAGGTGAGGGCTAAGCAGTGCCTGTGGCAGCATTGCCCCAGGAATCAYGCAGGGTGCACAGCAGTGGTGCCTGGGACGTGGAGCTCCGCAGGTATTCAGCCTACAGAGTGTAAAATAAACCCTAAGGAGATACAATCTGGCCTTTGCCAGGAARGGAAAGCAAGACATCAAGAACAACAAAACCTCCATATGCTGAGCATCTTCTACAGAATCCCCCACAGCCTGGCAAAGTGCAGTGCCAAACTGACCCACTAACCACAGCCAGGCAAGGCTCCACGTGCTGGGCACCAATTCATTCTGAAAAGCGACTGCTCCTGGTTTAGGACCAAATATCCTTCTTTCCCATTAATGCTGTGCTGTTGGCTCCATCTTTTGCCATCGCACACCGTGAAAACCAAGCAGGAAAACATAAACGTCAAGGAAAAGTTAATAACATGATATGCTAATTAGCAAGTGTTCTCAGAGCGTTAGCCCCACRTAATAACTGCTGACCTGTCTGGGTATATTTTCAAATGCTCTTTCTTTTTTTCATGTTGGCTTCTTCGGCAGCTTTGGATTAAGCAGTTGCCTTAAAGCCTTCATTTTAAAGCATGCGTTGCACTCACCCATCTGGCAACTTTATGTTGTATAATACAAGGGAGTGCACAGTATGTGGCATAAATTACAGACAAGAAGAATGAACGGCACAGCATGTAGGGTAAATTAAAGCAGGCATTCTTCATGGCCCATAGCAGAGAAGGACAGAACAATTTTGCATCATAAATACGGGAAAAACATGTGTTTTAAAATGGGAATTTTTTAAAAAAAATAAATAAAAAAGATATGCCCTCAGAGGCAGGCAGCTTGTTCCTAGAGGCAGCAGCAACCATGCAAAACCACATAAAGGAGTAAAGAAAGGCATAATGGTAGATAACAAGAGGTAACAGATTGCAGTAGGAGGACAAAGAAAGAAACCAAATGCTGAGATGGAGCAAGCCCCAGTGGACTTTTTAAAACAAGAGTGCAAATTGAAAATGAAAGGAGCAGAAAGCACACACAGATCTGAGGATGAAAACCATTCCCATTGTTTTTTCGTGGTATGAGCATATGCAATGCACACTGCTTGTTACTGACATATCCCTTGACATCAAAGGATAAACAGCATCTCCTGACCATGGCCTGGTGAACTCAGCATAGCCCCAGGAGCCTTGAGTTTCTGCTCTGGGGATCCAGAAATTCTGACCRTCCTTGCTGCTTCTCACCCTCTGGACCATCCTGTGGGGGTGTGTGTGTGCAAACGTGCCCACGTGGGACAAAAGGAGTGGGACAAACTGGGCTCCTGAGCAAACTCGCCTTGCTAGCAAGTGCCAGAGCATTTACTCAGTGCCTGACCTGTCCGGTGCTGGGTATCCTGCTTCTTTTTGTGAGCTTCCTCTGCAGCTTACACCAGCCTGGGGCACGGCTGTTGCTCTTCCACTGTCCTGCCATGGCCCTTTCCTTGTGCCAGCATCGGTGCTTGTGGTGCTGCACTGGGAATCACTTCAGGGAGCCAATTCTGCTAAGTTAGCCTTACCAAATMAAAAAGGTGACTGTTTCAGGTCAGTCCTACTCTCCTCCTTGCTGGGGTGGAGTTACTCAAATTGTGAGCCAGTTGAAGCCACCGAATGGGCAATCTGAGTTGTGGGTTGGAGGTGCAGGACCGTGGCAAATTCAGTGTAGCTGAGGTTAAGCTGCCATGGAACGGTGCTCAGGCTGTTTTCCTTTCCCACCCTGAGCTGCTTTTGTCAATTTAGAATATGTTTTTCTCAAGGCAGGGAGTGTTTCCCATTATGTGTTTGTGCATTGCCTAGCAAGTTGGAACCCTGATCTGAGGTGGAAACTTGAGGCCCCAGCATAGTACAAATAATAAATGTAACACAGTGAAGAACAGATGCATTCACATATGGTGTATTATAATTCAGACAAATAAAAATTCTTATGTTGTATGTTAAAATAATTCTATATGTGCCACAGTTAGCATGACAACTGAAAATAAAAACAAAGCCATGAAGAGTCCAGGCATTTAGGAGGACATACCCTACTTCTGAATCCAAAAACACAGACTCCTCTTTGGCCAGTCCTCATTGCCTCATCATGCAACAGCGTCCTGTAACTTTAGTGTTGCCCAGGTTGTGCTCTCTTATTTTTTAAAGGTTAATTTCAGAATTCTTTTCCAGCCTAGGCAGGCATCTCCCCAGCCAGCCGTCCGCTCACTGCACATATGGGGCTGTACATAAAATATCCACAACTTCTTCATTTTGCATAACTCCCAAAGAGCACACCGTTTTTGTCTTCTTGGGAATGTGGTCCCTAATGGCAGCATCCTCCTGGGGCAGGTTAGGTTTCCACTGGACTGTCAATAGGGATCACTGTGACAGAAGGTATTTTTCCTGTGCTGTGCTGGCATTGGCAATAATAGTAGCAACAGCTATTTGCAAAGAGGAAAGTTATTTGTGGCAATCTCTGGCATATAGTACCATTTAACTCTTTTGGAAGAGGCACCTTCCAATAAAAGAAAAAATGAATTTTTAAAGAGTTACAGCCATATGGTAGTTCTGAGTGAATTATATAAGGCAGGTTCTCACAGGTTGATAGAGGTGGAAAAAAAATTCTTAAAGTGTGTCTTTTTAAATCTTTTTTTTAATCACACTAATTTGAACTTTGCTATGCCAAATTTCAGAAAAAATTATTCTGTATATAACAAGTGGTGCAGATTTTGGAGGGTTGCTTTACATCCTTCAAAAATAATTAAATGGTTTCATTCCTTTTTTAAGCACCAAAATCACATCAGGCTACAAAGTCCTGAGCTTTGCCTCCATGATTAACATTCATAAATATAGACTTAGCAAGGCTGGCTTTCAACAGGATGATGCATTTCAGGAATACAAATTTGCATGTACAAACTGGATACACCAAATCTGGCATTTCTGACTGCTCGATATCAATTTACTTCTTTTACCAATTTGCATCCTTGCCAATCAATGAAATAGTAAGGAAAAAAAAGCMGTTTGGACAATTGCCAAAAGTGCATCACAAGGGAGCATAAATCAAGGCACTAGTCCTCTATGCTGAGCATTCATTAGTAACTAACATTAAATTGAAGTGAACCTTTTTACAAGCAAGGAAAACAGGCAATCCTGGAAATTGTTTTACTAGCAGCTCCTTATCCCACTTTTCCTTTCCTGGACAACTGGAGGAAACACAGCCTAAGCAACACATTCAGCATCAAAGATCTTATACAGTTTCCACTCTATTAATAGATTTGGAAAATGTACACAAAATAATATCCATAGAAAAGATACACAGGGCCAAGCAAAAGTCATCACTTCCTATTAGCTGTTGCCCAAGAGCAGGACATTTATTTAATAGGTGTAGACACAAAAGTTAACGTTTCTACATCAGTCTCAGCTATCTGCTTGAGAAATCCATTCTAGTACATGCCAAGCACTGACCATACAGAGGATCACAAGCAGTGTTTRCACTCCAGCATTGGTGGTAGCAACTTGACACTAAGAGAGAGCTGAAAAACATCAAGTATTTCTTCATTCGAACGAAATTGGTTCTTGCCAATATAGTGGGATAAAATCCTTGCCATACTCTGGGATTAAATAGTTGAAAAATAAGGCCAGACTCTTTCTGGCCAGTGTATGAACTCAGAAGTGTATTTAGGTTGCTGGAGCAGTGCCAGTTTACAACTGCTAATGAGCTGATCCCCACAATCTTTCTCCTTTTAAACCAGGCAGAATTAACCAAGATAAACTCTTCAGTCCTAAGCCTGAGGAAATATTTTGAAAGGATTCTTGCCCAAAATGTAAATACCTCAAAAACTAACTTCTGGGCACATACATGATGTATTACTGGAATTGCTGAACATCTTATATAATATGAGCATGTCCTGCATCCTATGTGAAAAATCATGTAGCCAGTAATTTTCTGGTACTTTTGCAGCAGCTGCTCACTCCTCCAGCAAAGCAGATAGCACACACTATTAGAAGTGCAAGCATGCTATGCTAGAGTTATTTTTCCTTAATTCTAGTGTGTAAAACCTGGCAACTTTACCTTGGCAAAGGGCTAAAAGTTCAACAAAGCCTGCAGTCTGTCTGAGCTTAATGTGGGGAGCACCCAGGGGCCTCTGTGGTGTCCACCAGCTCGTGTCAGTACAAGCGACTGAGAGGAGCTCGCTGAAGGCCAAGCAGAAACCAACCTCGTTGCTCCAGGGGCGTTTCTTATGGAGAACAGACTCAATTGGACCTGCCCAATGTTGCCTTCTCCCTCTGTCTTGCCACAGGGAATAATTGGTTGGATTAGTGAGAGGCCAGGATGAGAAAAAAAAGCAGGTCATACTCTTGCAGTGAAGACTGTCACCACCCACTTGTCACCCTCTTCTCTGATTTTCTCACAACCATCGTCTGCAGTGAGAAGAATATGGTGTCTTGTGGGCTCCCACTCCTATCCAGCTGGCTTGCCCTTTTTAAATTMTATTTCTCTAATGAGTTTAGCTTTTCCTCTTCTAATCCTGGAGCCCTTTTTTGACTCAGCACGCCTCACCGTGAAAAAATGCAACAACAAAACTTCCTTCATCCTTTTCCTCCCATTTGCACAGGGCTGGCTAGAGTTGCTCAGTGCTCGGGATCTGGTTCACTCGGTGACCTCCTAGTGAGTCACCAGGACTACACAGCCACAGCCCTCCTAAGGCACGTGGGGACCTGCTCCAGCCCTGTGTGGCTGGTGGGGTCTCGCAGGACTGCAGCGGGTGAGTCCACAGCCGAGGAGCCAGCAGCACTGTGGTAGCCAGGAGGAGATGTTCTTCGGCAGGAACTTCTTCCCTGAGGCTCCTCGGGTGGCAGCAGCTGGCTGGGCACGGAGGAGCCCTGGGGTTGCACTTCGTTTCCCACCTGTGAGTGTGCAAGGGCAGTCGGTCTGTCCGTGAGCAGAAGAGCAAAGAGCCCCAAGAGTGTGCATGTGGAGAGGGCAGGAGGAAAAGGGGGTGAGTATGGGGGGGAAGGGTTTGGGGGAAAAAAAAAAATACACATGTGGGTCTGTAGGAGAAGAGAGAGACCAGCTTGGGGACTGGAAGTGATAGGAAAGTTTTKCAGTTTTGATTTTGTCGGTTTTTCTGAAGACAGCTCACAGCTTCTTGCGCAGTTAGGGAGTAGCTGAATTATTCCTTTTCCGGGCTTGCACTTTGAGAAAAGCCTTCCTGTGAATTTTTAACGGTATTTTTCTACTCGCTGTGGTATTCACAGATATTAAGGGAGGTGGGAGCAGAGCGAACAGGCCCCCTAAATCCATAATCACCGTGTGCAGTTACATTAATGAATGTCACCATTGATAAGTACAGTGTGTTGTACAACCAACCAAGCATTACCCAAACACAGAGCATTTTTATATGACCCATCAGAGCTATAAGGAGACATKTGGATGCTGGGAGTGTGTCCTCCATTGCCCACTCCAGCCAGCACTTTCTCAGGCCCAGGGTTCCTTTTGGCCTCCACTGTTGCCTTCAGGTCCTCATCTTTGGTTTGCAACCACAGCAACAAGAGTTGCCACCGGTCTGTTGCTTTTTCCCTGGTTCTAAGTGCCCCTTTCACCCTTCTGTTCCTCTCCTGTCTGTGGAAGCCTTGTGCTGTCCTGTAAACCAAGTCTTCCCTTTCCTGGGAATGAGTTCTTGGTCTCGTGTTGCAGCCTATCCAACTTGAACAAGTTGTTTTTGCATGTGCTTGTTGTGTGACAGAAGACATCTGAAGTATCTTCCAAAGAYGAACAATCAGCCTCTTCCACTGCAGTCAAGGGGAGGTTTGCCAACAGCTGCACAAAAATTGGGCTGAAACTCTCATCTGAAAGACAGATGAATAAAAAAACACCACAGACATTGCTGCTGAAAATAGATAATTCCTAATTCCCACAGCTCTCTCTTTGTGGTTTAAAATAAGCCTTTCTGCATTAAGACTACAGTTTTCAAACCAATGAAACTGAAAAAATCAAATGTTCTTTCTGAGTGTTGTTTCAATTACATTTCCATGAGTCTCCATTACTTTTGATGTGTGAATTTTCCCATTAGGTTYGGATTGCTTTGGTTTGGACTCCATCGATGAGGCATACCCTGTACGGTGGCAGTGGGATTAGACCTCTCATTTTCACATCCGAGGCACCAAAGGAAATGAGTCAGCAAACTGGCAAGGTCCTAGCCGATTGCAAAACTGCTGAGCATGATCAGTCCTTGGGATTCAATACCTATCCCCATGCCTTGCAGCTCCAGGTCAGTCTGCTAAAGGTTTCAGGGTCATGAATGAGCAGGTACATTTTATTTTGTGTGCTGCTCCAGCACAGGGCTTTTTCCATGGCCCATATATGCCTTTGAAGGACCTGGCTGTTAGTTATTATTAATATTTTTTACTCCTGTGATTGAATCAGCTGCTGCCTGGAAGCATTACACTTAAGTAATGGATTGTTGTTATTAGKGGGTTTTGAGTTAAAGCAGATGCCACAAAGACTGTTCTGGCCACAAAGAAGCATGTGGAGGAAATCAGGAGGAGATAACTTGGAGGAATAGGACTTGGGGTAGCCTTTCAAGAAGCAGCAAGTTGTCTTCCTTTTAGGGTAGAACTTGACCCATTTATGAAAAGGACTCTATGTTTGCACTGCCTGTGACTGAACTCGATGGTTCAGGAGTTTTCTTCCACTTCTACATTCCCTGACTTGCACCTTAGGTGTGCTTCCCTGGTGCAGCAGGGAACCCAAAACAGCCTAAGATGCATTAAGCATTTATTTTGTTTGTTTTCTTCGTGCCTCTTTCTAATGTTCTTCATCTGCTATGAACAGCAAGTGTGAACCACATTGAAATGATGAAATGTCAATATGCAAATAATACCATTTCTCAGGGACAATGTAAAGGACGGAAATATAAACTTAAGTCTCAAAGGCAATAAATGTTCCTAAATTAGTCTTGAAAAAATGCATTTCATCTAGACAAAATGCATGAAAATTTACATATTTTGGTATTATTTACTCTTCTTCCCTGTCAAGTACATACTACTTTGCTGATTATGGAATCAGGCTAGGGAAAGAAGGTGAGTTTGTTCCAAGGAAAGCACAGTAATTGCCCCTGTATTTCCATTCAACCACTTTCCAGTTTTTAATGTCCAGCCCCTCCTATTATATTATGTCTAAGTGAGGTTGAAAATCTATTCCTTTGGGGTTTTGCTACTGATTTGGTTTGGGACAGGATTTCATCCCAGGAATGCCCACAGCTTGGCAACGAATCATGACTCTGCATCTTGGGCTTTCACCTGCACTGGCTCTGGGGGAGTTAAAAATGTGTATACAAAGAAACAAAAAGATCTGTTTAAATTTTGATTTCCAGTGCAAGTCAACACTTACCATATGATCAGGTATTCATCCCAACTATGAGTTGTTCAGCAATCACAGAGGTTTGCAGGGGGTGGGGGTGAAGCAGRGGGTTGTTGTTTTGGTTTCAAAGTTCTGTGCAGCAAACTGTCTCAGTAAATTGCTGTCACCACAATGCCTCTGAACCAGTCTGCTGTGTGGGTCCAGCTGGAAGAAACCCCCAAAAGCACTGCCCTTTTTCTTCCCCCTCCCCACGCTCTTGCTGTGTGTCCTTCAAAGCTGGGCTGGACTCCAGGACCTTTCATGCACCACCCCCACCTTACCTGACTCGCAAGCAGACAAGACCTGTCAAACCGAGCACGGGAAAGACAACCAGACAGTTAATACTGGCATTTTCAACTTTGCCCCCCTACTTTCAGTGGTGAAAAGCAAGTTTGCCTCTCACTCGTTAGGCTCCTCAAGTTGCCAGAAAGGCAAGTAGCCAATATACACCCACTGGCCACCTCTACGGGGCTTTGTGTTGTTGTTTGTCATTTATTTCTGCGGCTGGGACTAATTTTCAGTTTGTCATCCTTTGACTCATAGAAATTCTTCCCCTTCAAAAAGGATGCATCTCCCTGCCGACCACGGAAAAAATGTGGCATGCAATTCAATCCCTTCCTGATAGCACCGGAGACGAGGAGAGGGCAAGTTAGAACACCATGATGAGGAAGTTCTGTCATTTCCAGAAGGAAGCATGATTCACTGCGCGGAGCATTTTTGGGAGCCTGAATCAGAGCTGTCGAGGAAGTCAGTTCTTGGACAGTTTAATGTTTAGTTTAACTGTGACTTTCCCGGTGAAACGCGTGCCTCTCCCCACAGCCAGTGGGTACGGAGGGATCAGATAACATGGCACCGAGGAGCAGCCAAGAAGACTGCCAAGGAARCGGCTTTCAAACGCTTCGGATAAAATGAGAAGTGCCCCAGAAAAATCTGTCCTTAAATGTCATTGCAAAGCGGAGCTCTCCTGAAAGCAGATTTGAGGGAGAAATATTTTCTCACACTTCTCCCGAGCGCAGCGCAGGCAGTGGGAGGGACCTGCAGGGTGGCCATAAGGAGCCTGCGAGGAGGGGAGGGCCAAGCAGCGAGCTGCAGCCGGGCTCCTTCCCAAAAGGTCTGGAATTAGCGCACTAGCGGAGAGACGGCTTCATTAGTCATGGCACAGACCTGCTAAGCGAAGCTATCCGCAGAAAGAATGAGCGGTGTGTTAGCTGCCAACAGGCTGCAGGAGCAATTCAAGTCGTTGCTTTTAATAGCCCCTTGTACCCTAAAAGAATGACGATTTGATGGATGCGGTGTCCCCCCCTCCGCCCGCCGCACGCCCCCTCACACGCACACGCCACAACGCAGGAAACAAGATCGGACCGGAGTGTCTTTCCCTGATTTTTTGTCTCCCCACCTTCCCTTCTTCCCCACGGGACAGGCAGAGACTYACTGGCGAAGTACACATCTGGGAAGGGCCCCTCAGTTCGGGAACTGGGCATATTCCTGGGCTGCCGCAACTGGTTGGGAGCAGGCGGCCAACTACACCTTTTCTCCCCAACYGTAATTTAATAAAGCGAAGAGAGAGAAGAAAATCTATGTTGTTACATGTGAAGATTAGCAGACCGTTGATGTGTTTGTGCCTCCAGGGAGGTGTGCATATCACTGAGGTCGAGGAGAGGGAACTGTCAAGATATTTACTGTATGGAAATRCATGCAAGAACCCAAAACATCGTGTAGGAGGGCGGTGTTTATAGCCYGTACATTTAAATAAATAGAAACCATCTTTCATACTCGCTCTTTGCACTCTGTTGCACAGGGATTTACATTTCTGGCCTCACGGAGAAGGAAAGACTGAGTATTAGGGAGAGGCAGTGTTCTTATAGGATGTGAAAGGAAATAATGGGATACACTGAGCATGCCTACGCATCCCTCGAAGACGTCACTCCATCTGGGAGCCAAAAGGTAAGGGAGTGGGTTTGCTGACTATGACACATGGTGGGAGGAGATCTGAGACACAAAGGAGTCATGGGTGTGAACCAGGAAACAAGACCGTGCCCACCCAGCTTTTTTGTTTGCTCGAGGAGGATGTAAAATGTGCTTACACCAGTCGTGCTCCAGCTCCAGCGCTAATTGTTAACAATAAAAGGTCACCAGAAAACAATTGCTGGGAACCAGAATTACACAAGGGGCCCGGGTAATGCGATCGCTCCTTCGCGGGAGAATGCCATCCCGCCGGGGAACGGGGACGGGGAGATCCTTGGGAGGGGCTCGCCAGGTCAGGCGAGGAAGGGAGGTGCGCGCTTGTGTCAGTCAAACCTCCCCCGCCAGCTCCTGCTCCCACATGGACACGCACGCACCGGGCAGCCTTTCAAGCTTATTTAGCACTTCTTTTAGGGGGTTTCAATGCAAGGTGAAGGGCCGTTCTTTTTCCTGTTGTCCTGGGAGGAGAATATTGGCTTCAACATCCCTTCCTATGGCTTTGAGGGGGTGTGCCGGGTAGGTTTGCACAGCAGGAACGAGGACTGGCATCTGAGGGAGGGCTGGGGTGAGCTGGAAGGCTGCTAGCATATCCCAGAGGAAAAAGAGGGAGGTACCGCTCTAGCATCTTACTCCCTCCCAAAATACGTCTCTCCTTCGTGGGTGTGAGTACTGCTTGGAAGAAATTTCCAAGCTAGCATTGAATTCATCTGTGTGAGCATCAGTAACACCAGCAAGGGCTGAAAAATCCTGCCAGCATGTTGGATAWGTGCTTTGATAACCCACCCCACGCCAGCTCTGTGCTCTTGTGGCTCTCTGGTCTACTTGCACGTGTCTGCTTGTGTGGTCAGCACACCATGAGCTGCTCTCTGACCATCCTGGTTATTTAAACTTCAGGACTGAGCAAAATTAAGGCATGTCTGAACCAATGASAGATGCTTTTAGGCCGTGTCTATGCTGAGGAACAGCCTGACTGTCAGACAGGAGCTAAATTCAGGCCATTYGGCAGTCAGTGGTGGGTACAGCAACAAAAATGCCAACCCTGTGTGGATTTAGAGGCATTCTGGAGCATCTTGTGCCTGAGCAGACTCAGACCCTGTCTGCACTGCCTTCATTCCAGGCTCACACAAGTTCAACTATTACTAAATGGTCCAAAGACAGTTATTTACCTTTTCCTAAACCTTGCCCTCTGGGAAATTGTGTGTCTAGCCCACCTTAAGCTGAAGTCCTGGACGCAGAGCTGTCTGTAGCTGCATCCACCCAGAACAGCACAACTTTGTTAGCCCCACTAACGCTTCCATCAGCCGCAACCAGCTCCCTCCCAGCCCTTCAGATCAACTCCTGCAGCCAGACTGAAGAGCCAGGGAGAGGGAACAGATACATGTGAAAAGCAGTCATTGGGGGACAGTGCACAACTGCTTTCCCTTCCTCCAGTGACTGCACATCTCTGATAGCACCCATGAAATTTTGAAGCTGTTCTCTTCTGTGATGGGGCTCAAGTCTGTTAAAAAAAAGCCACTGCCAAAAACCAGATTCCCCAACACTCCATTGACTAGAGACAGTGGCAAGGATGCAACAGATGACCAAGTAGCTACTCCATATGAGTTCAGTACAGAAAGCTTCTCAAGAAAGCTGCAGGAAGAGCATGCAGTAAAGCAGGATGGGGGTAATAACTTCTCAAGCAGCTGAAGGACACTGTGAGAGATGTTAGATGATTTATGTGAGGAGAACTCACTGAATTCTCAAACCTTCCCACATGCTGTTCCCTCATGTGAAGAATTTTGTGTTCTGCAGACAAGGAGAGCTCAAGGAGTGACACGGCACATCCTTGTGAGGTCTGGGAGTGAAAGGGGGAACAGAGATTAATTCAGGGCCAGGTTCTCACTGAAAACACCATCATGATAAAACATGGGGGCAAGAGGCCTATAGCTCTCTTTGAAGGGGTGCCAGGTATGTGCTAGAAGCTGCTGGAGCATGTCTGGGGTCATGCAGGTGCCATATGCAGGTCGTAGAGTCTGGGGGCTGTGGTGTGCCCAGTACCAGTGCTAGAAAAGACACTCGAGAGCCACAAGACTCTGGGTGCTGTTGGTATTTTGACTACCCATGAATCCAGCCCCATTGAGTTCAATGTGGTCACAGCACATACGAAAGATGCAGATAATCTGATGAGGATCCAGAGCTCTGTAGCTATTCCCACAGGCACAACAAATATTACCTGGGGCGGGAAGGGCTGAACAAACTGTATTGCTTACTGTAAAGAAAAGGAGATGGGAGGGGATGCTGAGAGTSTTTTCAAATATCTAAAGGGTTACTGCAAATAGCAGAACACATCTGTGCTAACCTGTGGTGAGCTGCAGAGGTAGGGAGAGGCTTCAGCTGGAATAGGAAAGATTTTTGTTAGACACCAATGGAAAAAACCCCAGCCTTTGTGATAGTAAGATTATGAAGTCCTGTTATGGGTTGCCTGGAGAAATTCTCAGTCTCCAGACTGGATGCCTTGAAGAGCAGAAAAACAGCAGCCAGGAAGGACAAGGATGTAGCTGATGCTACCATGGATAACCTCCTGAGTTCCTTCCAGGTGGAATGCAAGCACCACAGTGAAGAGGAAAAAGCTGTTTTCCAAGTTGTCCTTCATTCGTCCATTCCTGTTTCCGCCTGTATCACTTTTCATTCCAACTGCATTTAAAGTGAACAAAATGATTCCTCTGTTAACATTGTGACTGTGTAGTAAAACCCATGAGTTAGGAACGAGTAGGTCTTGTGAAAACAGAGGATATGAAAAATTTGTACTTTTATTATGGTGACCAAATCCTCCTTTTTCATGGAGCAGGTCTGATTTTGTTCATTTGCTCTTAGCAAGCAGAGTTAATGGTTACCGTTTTCTGTAAAATAGAACTTCCATTACTGAAAAAAAAAATCATTTTACAGCACTCAGTGTTGAGCCAATAAAGTTTAAAAGCTGCACGAGGAGTTTTACATTTTGAAACATTTACTTTTAAGTGAACTATAAAGATGAGTCTTAATGCCCAGATTTCTGAATCAATAAAACTGCTCAAATGTCTTTGTCAACAGGGTAGAGAAACTGAAGCCAAAATGCCACTAAACAAAAGATAAAATCTTGGATGAAATACCCTGGCCTTTACTGTCATTTGTGAGAAGTGCTGCCTCCTCATACAGAGATATGAGCAAAAAGTGAGTCCTGCCACCATGTCTTACCAATGGATCCTCATGAAGTGGGACCGAAATAGGGCAGTTAAAATAGTGCAGCATTTGCTGTGTGCACTGGGACTTTCAGCACATGCTTTTGATGAGAAGATCTTTATGACAGTAAGTGTAGATACTTATTGTTATACTTAAGGTTGAATTCCAGCTTTTGTCCTAAATCCTTCCTCCTTCTCCTCTCTGCTATATTTTTAGCTGCTCAAACCTTTTGGAAGCAATTCCTTTTGTGATTACAATTGTCACGTTTGCTGTTAYCACTTCCTGGTAAAAGAATCCATGTTAGATTGAATAATATTTTTCTTTTTTTACTTGTTTGGATATCCCTAACCTGTAATTTGAAACTAGCCTAGCCTAGCTCAAAACTAACAAACAAGACACCCCAGAGGTTTCTGAGAGAGACCTGTGAAACAAAACCAGGCCTCAGGCAACAACTGGATCCATAAGGGTTCACTACCCACATCACCTTTTATGGACTCGTGGTCTACAGTTGCAATAGAGATTTCAGTGAGTAATCTAAAATTGGACGGAAAAAAACTCYAGGGTTCAGCATATTAAAAGCACTAATGTCCTGGAAAGTGCTAATGTGACTGTGGATTTGAAATCTCACGCTTTTTTGTCCAGGGGGGACATGTACATGTGTGCTCTCTGCTGACTGTTAGGTTTGGTCCAAAGAAATGTTGCCCCATTCTGATGGTGTTCATGGATCCTTCAGTCTCAGATACCTTCGTGTCAGGCGTGTAAAATAATGGGGCAAAGTATTTGAAACATGATGATTAATTGTGACTTGAAATCACCAGGTGCATTCAACTTTGGGGTTTCATTGTCTTTTTTAATGAGTGGATAATATAGTGTATGCTCACCAAAAGCAGCCCCAGCCTCCAAGCAGGGTGACTGGAGAAAAGCCCTTTCAGTACCTGCAGAGCCAGGCCTTCAGCAAAAGGCAGGTGTGTTCCCCACGGCAGAGATGTCAGCGAGAGCATCACAGACAGATCTGCTTTACCAAAGCCCCATTTAGCAAAAAAAAGGCATTCCTAGCACATGAAGTTTTCTGTTATACAGAGCCTGAAATATAGTCCYAGCTTTCCATGGGATTGGGATTTCGGGAGCCTGAAGGAAAATAAATTGACAGCTTCATAGAAACCATGGTCTACAGTGTAAGCAGTTATTGAAAGATTAGTGTCTTTCCTAGGATGCCTGTGGGGGGATAGGGACTGCAATATTTATCTAACATATAAATGTGTGTAGGCATCCATTTGTCAGTGCCACCTGTAAGTGGAAAGCAGCCCAACCAAATTCCCTTCCTCAGGGCAGAGCTTGGAGTGTACTCCCTGTCCCGTCACGTGTGCAAATCTTCATGGACAAACAAGAACTTTCTCTGGCTGGAGAACAGTGACTGGCAATGCAGGGCATGCCAGCATATGTCAGCAGCATTACTCCCCTGGCACTGCTCCTCCCTGTTAATTGTAGAGTAGAAAACAAATTCTTCTTCAGGCTTTTCCTCTAACTACCCCCGTGTGAGAGCCAGGAACCGTGGACATTTGTGTGGAGGGAACTTGGCAGCCGAAACGAGTGGAAGCCTGGCCCTGGCACGAGCCTTTCCAAGAGCAGCATCTGGACTCCTGGTTAACTTCCTGACTGATCTCCTGCCTCGGACAGGATGCCAGCCCCGATAAGTGCACCGAACATAAGGGGAGGGCTGGGCAGAGGCTTGGACATCTCCTCTGGTTTAAAAATAGCAGAGCAAATCCGAAGCACGTTGGTAGAAAGACTGTAACTTCAAAACTCAACTGGAAAGTGCCTCCTCCTGATGTTTGCCTTGCAGATTACTGCCTGGGTTGAGTTCCTGCCTGTCCCTGCAGCAAAGCTGCAGCTGCAGCCTCACTTACACAAACAGGTGAATTCGGAGCTCAAACACGAGACCATTTCTGGTGCATAGTGAACAGCTTGGCTCAATTTACAGGGGCATCTGTGTCAAAACTCTTGTGATGTTTGCAAAGTCCSTCAGCATTTTGCTTGTACAGGTGAAGATGGTGGTTCTGTGTGTGCAGTTTTCCTCGTTTACACCATTGGGAGAAACCTTATACTGGCTTTCCAAAACAAAAGGAAAAAAGGTGCTCTTTAGGTTACATCTCAGCTGTGCATATGTATGCATATATATGGTGTGGGGGGAGTGTGTACATGTGTGTATAGGAGAGACTTTCCTTCAGTTCTGACTCATAGATGGCAGGTGACTGCAAAGTTACTTGGCTCTTCTTTCACACCTGCCAAGCTTGGCTTCTCCCTCGGTGTTTGAGACATCCACATGAGCCCCTTACCTTCTGGAATTCCACAGCTGTGGAGATGGAGAGGCTGAAACACTAAAGCAAAGGGCCTAAAGCAAGTTGCAGTGTGTTATTCCAGTACCCCACTCCTACCCAGGGCTTGTACATCCCAAGYCATGCCTGGCTTTCACCACCCCGGTGTTTTCAGACGTGAAAATGTGACAAGGCTTCTGTAACTTCTCTGGGACCAGAGTCAGTCACTTTCCCTACACACCAACACGTGATGAAAACATGCAAGTGCTTGCAAAGTGTATAAACATCATCCAGCACACCCTTTTTATAAAGATCACCCACTTTGTTGATTCACCATTTCTCTTTTCGTCACAGGGAAGACTAACACCTTCTGAATAATAGATACAAGGTGTTTTGCAAGTAGGAAACAAGTGGCATCAGATGAAAACTCTTGAACAACTGATTTCTCTTGTCCTGCTGCAGTTCTTTCTTTCCATTACCTATTTTACCCATTCATTATTGCCTAAAGGTGAGAACAGAACAGCTAAGCCCAAATGCTGCTGTCCAAGATGTGCTTTGCATCCTGAGACTCCTCAGTACAAGTACAAACGACGTTGATTTCCTGCCACGACAAGGTAGCAGGGAGGTGTGCCAGAGGAGGAAAATGATCTTTTYACAAAGAGAACCTTGTCCAAGACAACTCCATTACCAGACATAAACTCAGAGGGTTGAAAAACTTATTTTAAAAAATGATCAGGTGCAGGGCAGAAGGATTAAGTCAGAACTTAAAAGCTTTCCCCCGAAATGTGGCAAATAGATTCTGAACCCTGATCGTGTCTGCAGTGTCAGCAGGTGACTGATTCATCCGCAGCATGGAAAGAAGGGTTTTTAACACTGTCCATCCATAGGATACAGCACTGCTCACAGGACACCCTGGCCTACTTCAGTCACTTGGCAATTCTCATCAGGCCATGAAGGCATGTTAGTCATGCTCTTGTTCACAAAGTTTCTGACACTTCTGCTTTGCAGTGAGCCACRAAGCCTTTCTGCCTCAGAGAGACTCTCTGCCTTATGGGTGTCGTGCAACGAGTGAGACTGTAATATCTTAACTTTTTTTCCAGGTTTGTCTGATAAGTGGGTGGCAACAGCTAGAGGCCAATTTGTGCTTTTCCATCACTCTGTCTAGACATATTTGCAGGCACTGCTTTGCCTGAAAGAGGAAAGAGTATATCATATATTACACAATAATGGGTTATTTTTACTTGTAATGCATTAAGAGGCTGTTTTCAATCAGAAACCGTTTGATATGAGGGTATGTTCTGGACGATAAATGGAAAAAGTGGAGCATATCCTTTTTTTTTTCTTTTTTCACACAGCAGACAATACCCATACTTTCCATATAGACAGGAAATGGCTTAGGTTTATATATAGAAATACAGTATATTTTATATGCATACATAATGTATTGATTTATTGAAAAACTGTCACTCTSTAATTGGTTGAAGCTGCAAAATTGATACACACCTATGTAAATAGTTTAGTACAGCCCAGAAAAGACAAATCTGGAAAGTTGAAGTGGGGTTCCTTGCCATGGGACTCTGAAGGCATGACATGCATGGTGTGAGGGTCATGTGCCGTTCAGCAGTCACTCAGAGCCACCAAATCTGCTCTGTTCAGCATCTGTGTGTCGTAACTTACAGTCCCACTTGATTTCCACAATATCTTCTCACAGTTCTGTCTTCTCGCCACCCCTTCATCCCACAGCTCCTAATGGGGAAGCAGTTCTTCGCCCTTACTGGCACTGCAAACTGCAGGGCTGGGTCCAATTTTGGCTCAGGGCTGTGGGGGTCCCCAGTCCCATATTCCCTGGCTTCCTGCCACCTCTTTTGGCTGGAGCTGTCCACTGTCCTCTTGTGTCTCTGGATCGGGAGAAGGTGCTCTGTGGTTCTCAGGAGTGGGGTGTGTCCATAGCAGAGCACTTTTCTGCATGGYCATGTGCTGTCTGAAGCCACCCCTTCCCCAGGGCAGCAACACATGAAAAAACTTTCKGGGGGGGGCACAGTTCCCAGGCAGCAGCTCCGTTTGGATTTTGGGAGTTTTTTTCCATATATTTGCGGTTTTGCACCTGAGGACATGAACACTGGGAAGGTGGTGAGCTGCTCCCAGGTTTCTGCTTAAGCAAAGAATCTGTTTTATCAGTGCTGTTGTGCAGTTCAACAGAGCTAAGTCACTTTTTGACTCTAAACTCTTGCAGGAGATACTCGAATTGTTTTAAGATGATCTTCCACTAAGCTGAGACTCCAGGGGTTAGGAAGGTTAGGAGCTACGTGTTTAAAACTATGTTCAGTTCGAATTGGATGAATTCCTGCTCACCAGACTATGATCCACAGTCAGGCATTATGGTCAGATTATTTAATACATTAGCAAAACTGAATTTGATGGACACAGCCACCAGCTGGACTGTGATCTGATAAGGGAGTCTCAGAGAAGACACAGTAATAGGCCAGAAAAAATGTATTTGTTTCTTTCAGGCACTGTAAACAGATCTGTGTTTATTCCAAAGGGCTTTTTTTTCTCTCCCTGTGCTACCAACATGTAATCGTTCACTTGACTTAATATATGTGGGATATTGTTTGTTTGTTTGCTTTTACATWTGCTACATCCCTTAATGGGGTTCTTCAGCCTTGTATTTCATTTCATGTAGATAACAAGCTTCTCCAGTGCTTCCCTTTAGATTTCTCAAGCTCCACATGGCCGCCTTGCTGTTTTTAATACATTTTTTTTTCCCTGGCTGTTTTTTAATAAGGGAAGAAGTACAGTGAGAGTACTTGGCTACTTCCAACTTCAACCATTAATGGCCGTGGTAGGCAAAGACTCACAAACCCTGTTCCAGATAAGAAAAGAAATCTCTCTCTGCCATGAAGCTGTGGTGTAAGGACTGAAATACTCTCTAAGCTGTAAAAGTTGAACTTGGAGTGAGGAGAACTCCAGCCGTCACCTTGCGTGTTTCATTTGTTACAGACCATCTGTGTGCATCATCAGGGATCTCAGGAAAATATTACTCAGCTGTCTTTTATCTCTGTCTAGTCTAGCTGGAGCGTGGGTAGCAGAACACAAAGAAACAGGTTCCTAACCTCAGCCTGATGATAAAAGATGCTGGTAACCTAATAGAAGCAAATGTTCTGTATTGATTAATAATACAGGGCTATAACCCTCTGAATCTGCTGCGCACGGAGCAGAGCTGGGAAAACAAATAATGAGTTTCTTCCTTCCTAATAAGCTCTTTATTAGTTGTTGAAGTGGAATGTGAGAGTAGAAAGTAAAGCTCAGGTATCAAAAGAAGTGGTGATGACGGGTTGAGGGGGGTCACTTGTGAAAACAGTGGAAATCAAATCAATTAGGCCTGTCAGCTGGAAAACATCATGGGGAATTAACACTTGTTTGTCTGGATTCCTGCAGCCAGAACAAAAGTGCACAAAAAGTGTATTCAGGTAACAAAGAAAGTGTTGTATTAAAACTGTGGTTTCGCTAAAAGAAAAAAAAAAGTGTTACCTTACGTAAGACTTACATCCACTGACAGATGAAATAAGTAAATAGGATACAACTTTAAAAACAGCAGCGAGCTTTTGGCCTTCAGCAGCAAATGCATCTGCACAGCAACAACGGAGGGAGGTAAAGGTACCACCTCTGTAAACTTTAGGGCCCATAAAGAGTAGAACCTGGCAGGGCACTGCTGAAAACACTGAGATTTTGCCTGGTTACCATGAAACTGAAATTACAGCTGGTGGCATAAATTGAAAAGGCATGCAAAAAATCCAGGGAATATTTGGATCATGGGGCTACAAAGGAGGGAAACCTTGGGGGCAGAGGCCTTCAGGAGTCTTTGGATCTCAACCTCGTTTCTGGTTTATTTTGCTTTCTCTCACGTCAAGTTTGAAATATACTGAAAGGCCCTCCCCTGTACTGAAAAAGAGTTGTTTTGTTTTGGTTTTTTTTTCATATCACACTCCAGGAGAGCAAAGATGGTGCCAGGGCAGTTACAACCACAGCTTCTACTGGATCAGTGCCTGACTGAGGAAAGCAGGAATTCAGGTCTACGGTCTCCAAGGCCTCTGACTAAACTCATTAAAACTTGGACACAAATATTAAGCGGTGAGATGCATTGGCCCTGATCCCTTCTCCTCTCCTAACGCTGCCAGACACCAGGGAGTTCCCCCCAGCCCCTGCCCCTGGGGCTGCCAGAGGGGCGACCACCCTGGGAACAAGGCAAGGGATGCTCTCCTGCATCAGCCTGGACTACACAGAGCACAGAGCTGGTTACCAAAGCCAGGGGCTCGAGGTTATCTGCACACAAAATCAAGCCTCAGCCTGCCAGATGGGCTGATCTCGTGGGTGCTTTTTACCACTGGTTAATTCATGTAGGTTCTGCTGAGAGACCCCAAATTGCCAAGAAATATTGTAGGAAAAAGCAATAGGATCAAAATGTTTCAACAACTTGCTCTTACAGTAAAATAGAAGGGGCTAGTGAGTGACTTCTTTATCTTTTAAATTTGTGTTGCCATTACTGATTTTAAGTGCTGTTTTTTGAAGCAAAGTGGTTGAGGTAGCTTTCAAAGTCTGACCAGACTGCAGAATAAAAAATGCAATTGTTCTTTCCCTGCTCCCGTGTTTTATACACTGACTACACATACACGTTATTGGCACACACCACAGCCTTTACAGTGCACAATTTTCAATGCAATTAGTAAAAGAAACAATTTCAAATGACAGGAATAAATTAAAGGATTGGCTTGAAGGTGCAATCTCAAATAGCTTAGTACTTTTCATTCAGAGGCAATTGTTCTGGGAAAAACATTTCTTCTGACTGTCTAGCAGTTTTTGAATCACCTTGTGCAGTGTTTCAAGTGTCATGGCCACCACTAGCTGTAGTTGAATTGTTTTATTTGTAAAAATGCGTATAAACATTTTTTTTTCCCTATACTTGGGTGAAATAATAGAAGAGAGAAGTGTTGTTTAACTTTCGTCTTTGTTATTCCAGCCATTGAAAAGCCCTGGTCGCTCCTCCATTCATGTATTTTATTTCACAATGAAGTTGGGATATTAAGTCAACCAACTTACACATTTCAATGCAAATAAAATATAACAAAGCAAGAGCTACTTGTTGCCCTTTACATATCAGTGGAAAGGAAGGTGTGGAAAGCTATTTGGAACTGCCCTGCTCACCCCTGTTAACACATGCATGCTTCCTTGAAGGAGTGATTACACCTTGGTTTTGGCAGTGCAAAGCTTAGTAAATCTTTACATTTTCACTATGGARGAAGGGAATTTCCTCTTACTTCTGTGGGCAGCCAGCCAGTGAAAGGTGATGGGAAATACATGACATCCTGTTCTGCCTACCTTTCATCTTTCCTGTTCACAGGCGCATTTTGAGCCTGACATGCAGGTGTAATTAAAAACAGGTTGATGCCATGCACAGCTCAGCAGATGCACACAAAATTAGTACCTGCTGTGAATCCAAGTACTTTGGCTTTTATGAAGCAGCCAGGCATTTGCAAATTGTCTCTTGTAACTGCAATAATATGAACATAAGAATAAAGTGGATGGTGTGGTTTTCACTAACGCAGAAAAATGGCAAACACTTTTCTCGGTAGTACTCAAAGCAATGCAATGCTAAACTACTCATGCCGATGTTTTTCAAATAAGTTAACACTTATGCACTGGTGCTTTTCACACTTTAAAAAATCCCTCTTTTCCCACATCCCCTGCTCATGTAGGCAGCAATGCAGCACCCATATTCTCCAGCTGGCTGCTGCTGTRCTGAGGCTGGAAAGGGCTGGTGAGCTGGTCATCCTGCTTTGCCATGGTCTTAAAAAGGTATTTCTGAGGAGGATTCAGTTCTCCAGYCTGCTCACTGGAGGCACCGTGCCCGGCATGTCTTATGCAGCTGCCATCCCTTCTCTTCCCGAAGAGTCAAATCAGGAGAGGGAGATGCAGGCAGGAGGTGCTTGCTCTGCAAATTACCTTGCCCTGCCCTTCTGCAAATGAAGAGAGACTCTTGCCAGGAGGGGCTTCTAGGTGGGGACACAGCCAAAGTGACAGAGAGCAGAGGATGGGGCCATAAAATTTGACGGCACCAGAGCTTTCAACTGCAGCACCTCACAAAGGTGCCGCGCTGGCTCCTCCCTGGCAACTGGCAGCAAGGAAAACACAGTTCAGGAAAGATCCATCCCTTGCCTGCCTCACCAGCAGCTCAGGCAGGTTTTCTTGCTTTCAACACTGGGGCAAAGTTGGCTACCAAGAATCCTCCCCGCCTTCGCCCAGCGATCCCAGCCCGCGAGTAGGAGCTGCCGTTCTCCTCCGGCGGGCGCAGCACCGCAGATCCGYTCGGCTGCACATTTCGGCTCCGCCGTGTCAGACAGGCGGGATGAGAGCTCCGGAGCCCAAGTGCCACCGCTCCAGTCTCCCAGCAGCAGGAGTGCCCACGCTCCGCCTGAGTCATCGGGTGGGAGGGCAGGATTAGGCCCARCACGTCTGGGCTGAAGCGATGATTTAGTCAAACTGCTCCCTCCACCTCTGACAAGCGCCTTTTTATGCTTCGTGGTGTTTAGTTTGAAGTCGCCGGCTGGAATTTTTCGCACCTGCGGTTTATTTAAGTCCTTATTCTGCTGTAGCTCTCACACTTAAGACAATAAATGTGTCCTGTAGAGCTGTGAAGTATTAGGTGAGGGAAACATTTATGTGCGGGCGGTGAGAATAAATGAATGATACATGCAATGCCACATTTTCTATTACTTTCCAAATGCAGACAACTGCTACCCATGACCTCCCAGCTCAGAAAACCTCTGTTAAATGCAGTGAGGAGCTCCTGGCTGAGTTCTCAAAGTGTTCAGAGTGTAAATTTTTCATACCACATATAAATATTCCCAAGAATGATCACATGGGCCAATTGTGTTCATCAGGAAGAGTTAATAAGAGAAAAGGAATTACTTCAATTTAACGCAATCACACCTGAGATCAAAATCTGCTTAACAGAGAGGATATTAGAAAATATTTACTGAACAAAATTCTAAAAATAAATAGGAAAACCCCACTGGGGAAAAAAAAAAAAAAAAGGCAGGCAATGCTGGCGGATCATACTGGAGGAGGATATTGCCATACTTGAAAAGTGGAGTTACAAAGTAACCCAAAATCATTCCAGACAGTACAGTGGGTTTATCAAGACTTTAGTCTACAGGTAAGCAGGAGATGATTTTYTTTTTCAATCATTAGACATTATCGTAATTTGTTAATCATTCATTTTCAAAAATCCTGGCTTCCTCCAGCAGTTTAAAGTTAACCAAAGAATAAGCAATTGTATCTATTTGAATTACCTTGCTTCAGACACGGGAGAGCTTCCATTGTCAGGGCAGCAAGAGCCAAACATTTCCAACTTCTATTCTCAGCTGTAACAATTCAAACTGATTATTCAAAAAAAGAATTTAAAAAAGAAAATAAAAATAAAGCAACACATTATATATTTTCTTGTTACAGCGTCTTCTTTTAAGGCATTTTATTCAGAACAGCTGTATCCCTACTACTTTCCAYCTCTGTCCTGTTCATCTCACTTGCACTATGAAGATAAATGATTTTTAGATGTACATGGCTGGACCTTGCATTTAAACAGGCTCTAATCCCCATGGCCAGAGATACCATGAATAACTGAAATACCAGAGAATGAATAGTTTCACTAACCATGTTTTGCCTTAAATAATCAGAGCACCTGGTAGATCCACGCACAATTAATTTGCTGTTTGCTCCATTACATAATTAACTATTTCATTTCATTGCCCTCTGGATTTGCTCACTAATTAATTATTTCTTGCTATTTCATCGATCAGCTACTTGTACATCTTYGTGCTTTTCCAGCTACCGTGTTTACCTTCTGCTTTATTATATCAGCCCTCCACTCTTTTCTGTACCTTCCCAATTTCCATTCCTCTTTCTTTCCTCTCTCAGCTGTTGTTCACTCTTCTGTCTCAGCAGTGGACAAGTCTAGTCCTCACTGGGGCACAGCCACTGCCCCCGGACAGGGTGGACCCAGCTGGACACCACATTCAGGTGTTGGAGAGAGTGAGGACCTCACTGACAGAGCAGAAGCTGTTTGAACTGTGATGATCCCAGGAGCCAGCACCATCCTGGTTGCAATTGATTCATTTCCAGTTATTAAAGCAAACATAGCTGGACTGGGGAGGTGTGATTTGGGACAAACACTGCTTGCAGTTGTTTGAAAAGGGAAGGGTTTAATGACTTGGGGATTTTCTGTTCCTAAGACAGAAACTGCTCTCTGGCTGATGTCTTAAACCTACTGTTAACGCTTCGTGGCGTCCTGCAGGTTACTAAAAAGAATGCTGTGTGCACAATATAACAAAAAATTACCTAGGAAATTAGCTCCTGTGGGTACACACAAACCTTTTCAGTCTTAAATAAAGAACTAATGCCCGGAATACAGATTTGTCTCCTGCTCATCTATGAACCAGTGTGCTCGTTGTCCAATCTGGGCTCACTTAATTCTCCCAGAAGTCTATTTCTGCTACACATTTTGGATATTTTTTTCCTCACAGGCTGCTTTGGTGAACTCGCAGTCTCCGCTGCAGCCCGTTCAGTCAGCGAGTTTCAGGAATGCGATGGAGACTTTGAATTCAATCTCCTGATGTTGGACTCTCATTATCTGAGCGCGGCCGATGCGTTTTGTTTCTGTGAAAGCTTGTTTGGATTTCCGCCTGCCCCGCTCTGCTCTGGTTTGGATTTCTTGTCTGAACGCTGTCCAGAATCCCGTGCCTGCGCTACCATTCCCCATATCGCTTTTTGCTAATTGCTCCCATATTCGAGCGAGTCACGTGTGCCAAATTGCTGAATTGTGGCTGCACTCTCAGGCAGCTTCTAGCACCTCCCCAAAGAGGCAATTAAAACTCCAAACAGCGCAGGGACAGGAAAATTGCCCGTGAGAGGCTCTGGGGGTCATCYGACATTCCTTCAAAAATGTCTTTTTTGTGCGTTTGACCTTTCTGAAAGGGGGAATATTTTTACTGCTACATTTTCCTCTTTCTTTCAGCAGACTGAGAGCCTGTTTCAGATGATCATTGCTCGAGATGGTCAGGCAATGCTCACTCTGATGGATAGGACGATCCTGGCGGTCCTGCTCCCCCGATGGTGGTTCAGTGGAGGACTGAAGCTGGCTCTTCATTTCATGGACGTGAGGAACACCGCTGACCTCAGCAGGGCTGCATGCACCTCTTGATCCTGTCACTGGCAAACTGGTCCCAGAGACAGAGAAATAGCTCCACTTCAGCTGAATCTGCAAAAGAGAACAGTATGTAACTGCATGTCTTGATGAATTAAGCAATTGTCCTTGAGATTGCCTCTGCAGGTTGATACCACCCTTGGAAAAGGGCAGCACGGAGGCTCTGAAACACAGAGCAAAGTGAGGCCTAGTTGCTGCTCAAATCTAGTCCTAATTACAAGATTTTTGTTCCTGTTACCGAATAAAAGGAAAAAAAAATTCCTTAATTCAATATTCTGGGTAGCAACAGGTGAATGTGGCAGGATGAAGGCAGATGACATTTCTGGAAACACAAAGAACCTCCTGTGACTGAAGGAGCATCATTAAAAGCAGTAAGAATGGTGGTTTCAAAATTAGTTCAGAATATTGGATCACACAGGAATTCATTTCGCTGAGGCCTAACGGAGGAACTAGTGGGAAAAAAGATGTAAAAATGCTTTCTGCCCGGTGCTGATGAGAATCAGTGAATAGCTCCACATCCAGKCCTACATGTCCTTGGTGATTTGGGAAAAGCATCGTTAATGCTGGGCGAGCTCTGAGCCCCAGAGCACCCAGGATGGGTCGTGTTTCCCTTCACCTTCCAGAGGASCCTCCTCTGGCTGCGGAGGGACACCAAAAGTCCTTAAATGTCCAGTGAAAGCATCTCCAGATGAAGCTTCAGTCACGTTACACCTGAACACATGTTTTTGGACATCTGTCTTCCATTTGAAAAACAGAAGGCTGAAAAATGTTTCTGGGTCTTTGGAGGGGGGAAGGGACAGAGGATGCAGCTTTTCCAGCATCAGGATCCTTGAACCAGTTCTCCAGCAGGGTCAAGTATCTCACTGTTTCTCAAGAGCTCATTTTTATCCTGCTTTATATTTATATATATTTTTATATATATATCCAGGGTCCTTCCTACACACAGGGAGCTGCTCAGGCCTGGCAACWGACACAGGTAAGACAAATTGTTCCGTGCTGGGTAAAGAGCTCCGTAAAACCCCAACAGCTCTTGGTGCTCTAGTTTGCACCTGGCAAAATATATGTATCCATTCACCCTGAAGGTGGGACTGGCAATGGAAAATCTTTCCATAAAGAGCAAGAAAACCTTCAGGAAAAAGGGGAAAAGCTGTTTTTCAGCCAAAGTATTCCACTTCTTTATTTTGAAAACCAGTAAGAGGGAGGACAGCATGGGTGACTGATGGGAAAGGTGAGGCTCTTCAGAGGTCGACTCATCCCATGGCAGCAGAAATAGCCCTATTTGCCAGGTGCAAGCAGTCCAAGGCATCCYCCCTCAGAGGGACACCAAAAGAGGACAGGTCCAAGGGGTCAGCTATGCCTGAGGTCCGCACATCACCCTCAGAGGTGTAGAAATAACATCTTTTGCAGATTCGGCCCAAGTTTGCCAAATACTGGAGCTATTTCTTTGTCTCTGGGACTGATGTGCCAGTGACAGGACCCAGAGGAGCAGGACTGTGACCCTGCTGTGAAATGGGCTCCATGTGGGGCTGCCACAGACGATCCCTTTGGCCTCTGCTCCGCCAGCCCTGCGGGGGAAATGCCGAGGAGYGAGAAACAAGTGTGGATTTGTCTGGATTCAGTGGCTTTGAGACAGCACCTGGCACCATATTGCTCAGACAGACACCAGCCTTCCAAAAAGTTGGCTCTGGCCCACAGCAAGCACTGAGCTCTGCTGGGCAGAGGGTCCAGGCAGTGGGTAGCTTCCTGAAGGGATGTTTGTGGCATAAGGGGAACCTGKGTGGAAACAGTTCTGGTTTAAATTGCTTAAAGATCTGTTTGCTGGGGGAAATAATTCCAGAGAGAGTTGTCTCCAGCCCCGCTGGGKAGATGGCTGTCACACAGGCAGAGGATGATGCTGGGCATGGTTCCTCCATGGTTCTGGCAGATTTCTTCCCTGCCTCTTTGCCCTGACTCCTCCCTGTCACCTGGTCATCGRTCCCATGTCTGGCCTGCTTTTCCTTGCCTGTCCCTGCCAGTTCCTTCCTCTCCTGCTACCTTATACCTGCAAATTAAGGCAGGTGAATTTCTGCATTTTTAAGGAGAAAATGGCCACTGGCCCCACACCAGGGACCTCCCTCACCTCTGGCTGCACTCAATGCCTGTCGAGTCTCTGGTGGGGGTGGGAGGGGGTCGGGGGGAGCAGCCAAGTGAAGTGCTTCAAGCTGTGAGACATTTTCTGTTTACGTTGCAGGCCAAACCTCTTGGATTTGAACCAGAATGGCCACTTTTGTGGAGGCCAATCTGTGGAGAGCAGGAAAGAGAAGTATCCTGGTCATGGTGTTCTCCCAGGGAGAACAATGGTAACACTGTCCCTGCTGCAGGCTGCACGCTGTCCTGCTCGACGGGGGCAAYGGCTGGGAAAGCTGGCAGGGCCCCCTAAATGGGGAGCAGCTCTCTGGTGCAAAAAGTCACCTCTGTGCCATTGCCACGCTGCTTCAGATTTTCCTGTGCAGGGGCAGATTGCTCAGAAGGAAGCAGCAAGGCAAGCCCAGTGTCATGTGGAATAGCTGAAATTCCTCAAGTTCCTTTTTGCCAGGATTTCAAGCTGTGAAAGACACATGATCTCTGCTGCTTGAGACTATAACTGAGGATTTTCCCCAACAGAGATGGATAGGTAGCTGTACAGTTTTATTTTATTTTTTTTTCCTACATCTGACTTAAATCATTGTTAAGGCCTGCATTTGGAAACAGTAACCTCAGATGGGGTTTATCAAAAGGAGTATATGACTCCTTACCCTCAGGAACTGATCTCGTCTAGGATCACTTTTAAAGGAAAATACAATTAATTCGAATTTTGTCTCCTTTTCTGCCATTCACATTGTTCACAGCATCCCATGAAGCTAGGGGTTGAGATCTAGTGGCCTTAACCCCCTTTTTGCTGTATGTGGTCTCAGTCAGGGGCCAGTAACAAGCTCTACCTATGAATCTCTCTTGTATGCCTGTAGCAGGAGCTGCTGTCCATTTTCACATTGATGGGGAATGAAGTTTAAATACTGAACAGCTTCATGCTGATATCTGCTGATTCATCAGAAGTTGATGAGATGAGGAAAAGAGAAGTTTTATTCCTGGCCACGTCAGTGATTTGCTAATTGCCCAGCCCGGTCCATCAGGGGGTACCTGGTGAACTGAAGAGGCATTGCCATTTGAGGGGAGAAGAGGGCTGTCAATAATCTGTGGAAAGGAGTGTTGAAGCTGCCTCTTACATAAAGCTAGAGATCAGCAACCTTTGGGGAGGGGGCAAGAAGATTTGAATTTGAAAAAAAAAAACAACTGTAGGAGGAACATGGTGTAACACATGTTCCTTTGTAACACCAAAGGAACATGGTGTAAATGAAGGTGTTTTACCAAGAAGGCCCTATGACTTTGAGCTCCTTGAAAGAAAATGAAGTGTAATTTGCTTTAATTTCTCTATCACTCATGTCTTTATGAACCTTTGCAATTCTTGTTAGCTGTTCCAAATTTTTTTTTTTCAGATAAGTATCTTTACTGAACTTAAGATCACAGTTCATTTCCAGATAATTTCCAGATAATTTCCAGATAATTAGCTACCAAAGGCATTACACATAGAATTCCTTCTCCCTGTGTGTCTGGAGCACCCATACAGAGAGCCAACACCTCTGCAAGTTTCTCTGCAGTGTCCAAGGTCTCCACTTCCTATGCCTTTGCTTCCCAGGACAGCTTGAGAACTGATAGTGCAGGGACAAGAGGGGAGGAAGTGTTTCCTGGTGATCCCATGCTAACGCAGAAAGACTGCAGGGCAGTAAGGAACATCCCTTTATCCACAGAAAGTTTGCCCCGGATTTCACTCAGGGCCAGGATTTTACTGATGGTCTGTCAAGCTCTTGTCCTGCCTGTGGATTTGAGTGGTTTTGGAGCACGTTTACCCAGCGTGAGTGACCAAGTCAGCGACATTCAGCTGCCAGCTCAGCCATTGGGGCTGCCTGGGAACKCAGGATGAGCTCCCTGCTGGGTAAAAATAGGGCAGGTAAAAGCACAAGGTACTAGGATGCTATTGCAGCTTGTTTCACTTTTACCCATAGCTTTGAATGCAGCCAATTACTGCTGGTGAAAAGCAACTCTATCAYCTCTATTTGACTCTTTTTTTTCCTTCTAATGCAGATATCTACAGCTTTGTATTATTGCCTTAATTTTGGGAATGAGAAAGGAGAACAGAGAAGGAATGACACTTGTCTCTGATGATACAGCCATTGTCAGACCCATGAGGGAGGCTCTGAAATGCCTCTCCTTAGTCTTGTTCTCATTCCTCTGGATTATAAAGACGTGACAGATACAGTGCATGTTCTGTTCTTACTCTCTGCTTAGCAAAATCAGGCAATTAGGAAAACTCTTTGAACTTGAAAACTGAAGACTGAAGGATCCAGAAATGTACTTTCTGCCGTTTTCTTTTTTTTTTAATGTTAAAAAAGTGTTTATTTAAACTCTGAAGTAAATCCTGTCGATTTGCTACCAGGTTAAATCTGATTTTATTTCCTCAATTCTTCTCTCTAAAGGCTTTTTTTCTCAGCTTGCATTACATTGGATAACGTTTAGAATTAATATCACATAATGTTAGTCTAAAAATACATGTACCATTATTATTATCAAATAGAGATAAGTGTGCGTTGCCAAGTAAAAAGAAAGCTGTGAAATATAATGCCATGTACAAGTATTTTTTTCATGATCTTCCAGAACATGAAGGATAGACATGGGCTGCCAGATACTCATTTCTGATGGATAAATGCAACTGTGGTTTCCATAGCTATGCAAGGTTTTGTATAGCACCCATCACCATGGTATCTAAGCATCTGTTGCTGCTGCTGCACACTTGAGTCCATGGTGCACTGAAGAGAATTAAATGAAATAAATGAATAGAAGGTCCTTGAGCCTGGCCATCCACAGTGTGGAGTGACTTGGGTTCACTTTCCAAAGAGGCTGTTTGTTAATCTATCTTTTCACAGCTCTCCAACTGCTAAGCTGTTTGTTTTGGTAGCACCTTGCGGGAGAGGCATCCCCGGGTCGGTGCTTCTCCCACAGTCCCAGGACACGGCTGGTCAGGAGGTGACCGCCAAGGTCTTCAGCTCTGCACCAAGACAGGCTGCTCCATCCAGTCTCACTGCCTTCTTTAGGACCTGAGGATCCCAAGATCCTTCCCACTTGGAATCATAAAATCATATTAATCAGGTTGGAAAATGCCTTTAAGGTCATCGAGTCCAACCATTAACCCAGCACTGCCAAGTCCACCACTAATCTGTGTCCCTAAGAGCCACGTCTCCAAGTCTTTTAGATACCTCCAGGAGTGGTGGCTACCAATAACCTGGGCAGCATCTTCCAGTGCTTGACAACTCTCAGTGGAAAAGTTTTTCCTAATATCCAATCTACACCTCCCCTGGTGTAACTTGAGGTCATTTCCCCTTGTCTTATTGCTTGTTACCTGGGAGAAGAGTCCAACCCCACCTGTCTACAGCCTCCTGTCAGGGAGTTGTAGAGAGCCATAAGGTCACCCCTGAGCCTCCTTTTCTCCAGGCTAAGCAATGCCAGCTCCCTCAGCTGCTCCTCGTAAGATCTGTGCTCCAGACCCTTCTCCAGCTCTGCTGTCTTCTCTGGACACTCTCCAGCACCTCAATGTCCTTCTTGTTGTGAGGGGCCCAGAACTGAACACAGGATTCAATGTGAGAATTTTGTGTCTGGCATCACTTTTAGAGGTTTTCTTTCCTGGTCTTTCTAGCTGAAGACCTGTTACGTGATTGTCAGGCTTTCATCCTGTCTGCACCACAGGAAGTGTAAGACTTGGAAATTTGGCTTTCTCTGTGCAGTTGAGATCCCTCTTTGGCAGGATCCCTCTCTGAAGATTTATTGAGATTTTTCTTTTCTCCAGGAGATTTCCTTTTTCTTTAATCAGAGAGGTTTACATCTTCCTTTTACCAGACCATTGGTTGTTCTCTCCCTTTTAACAACACAAATATTTCTTTGGGATGGTCTGATGCAGTTTTTGTTGGCTCAACTCTTAAATAATTCCTGTGCTATCTCATCCTTGGCTATACTTTTTTGATGATGCAGATGCTCCCCATACTTGGAAAGCAGTATCTGAACCCAGAGCAAAATCTTCCTTTAATGCAATCCGCACGTTGTACAAGAACATGTGCATTGACTACACGATTTTATGCATTTGTATAAAGAGAATCAGGGATGTAGGCTTTTAATTCAGCTATGCCTGAGACCAGGTACAGGAATTTTAAGAATTCTTAAGAAATTCTAAGAATTTTAAGGCATTAATAGGGCCTGGAGTAACCTGGTCCACAGGTTTTTCTCTGAGAGAGATTTAATGCACTCTGCATGAAGGTGCCAGGATCAGGTCTTGGAAGGTGAACAGCCATGTCTGTACATCACTGTCCTTAATCATAGAATCATAGAACGGTTTGGATTGGAAAGGACCTTTAAAAGTCATCTSGTCCAAGCCCCTRCAATGAGCAGGGACATATTCAACTMGACCAGGTTGCTCAGAGCCCTGTCCAACCAAGAGGCAAGAAGCCCTTCCTCAGATCACAAATTCACAGGTCCTTTCACACTACACAGRCCACGAATTGAGCAGTCCCACCATCCCCCAGCACCTCTTCCTTCACCCACACCCTCCTTTTGCTTGAGCTGGCACAAACCTTTGCACCAAAGTGGTTTGGAGAAGTGGAAAATGTCAAAACAAACTCCTACAGACACTTCGTTTTAAACCTGTGCAGTGCCTTGCTCCAGTTCATGGCACAACAYGTGCTTAAGGAAGGAGATGGCATTAGGCAAAAAACTCACAGCTGGGACTGGAAAGCATCACTTCTCCTGAYAGGAGCCCTGGCTTATTCCTGGTTTAAGGGAATTGTTAAACTGTGCTATTAAGGAAGGGTTAACTGGTTTTTGAGTGCTGACACAGGTAGGGTACCCCACTAATTGCTGAGCCAGGTCGAGTGTTTCCTCATTGAACTCTGTTGTGTAACTCCACCTTACTCTGGATCTGTCACGTTACCTGTCTTGAATCCCAATGCTCCAGTCTTTTCATCCATGTCTTGCAAATTAGCCAAAGGACTTCAGGGGATGATTCCTTAACCAGCCCTTTCCAAAGGACATCCATTTTAGTGGGGGGGAATTAAAACAGGCATTTGTAGTGGCAGGTTTTTTAGCTGACCTATTTCCTCTGGTTTTCTCAGCACATTGTCATTGGTTAAATAAAGCCTCATTAGGAGAGCTGGCTCCTCTTTCTGATTGCAACGTTCAATTTTGTATTCATGGGTTCCTTTACGGTTTTCTGCGGTTCCTAAAAAAGGTCTGGCTGAATGTGGGGCAGGAAAGGGAAATCTGAAATGCTCTCTTTCAGACTGCACTAACAAATACTGTAAAAATCAGATAAAAAATTTTACCACCTATAAAATCAGAGGTTTTGAGAAAAAGCCTGGAGCCTCTGCTCACAGTCGAGTGGGTGGATGTCCTGCAAGAGCAGCAATTACTGTACAATAAACTAGTCAACATGTCTTGTGTAACTGGCGTGAGTCTTTATTAGAGGAATATCAACCGTGCTGACAGATAAGGCCAGGAAAACCACCCTTCTCCACACACACACACACACACACACACACACACACACACACGAGCAGACAGGAGGGCTGCGAGGATGCACCACCATAGCAGCCCCCCGCTGAAATCGTGCTCCTTTTCTCTCACTCAGCACCCACAAGCGTGGTGATGGCTGATTTTGTGGGACAAATGGAAAGGGGACCCAAGAAATAGATTTTCTTCTCCGCCCTCTGCCTGCCTCACCCAAGGCAGAGACTGAAGGGGCACCAGCCGTGGGCTGTGAGCAGAGGGGTGGCTGAGCTCTCCCTGTGCTGCCTCAGCACCAAGAGCTGTCGATGGCAGGAATGTCCTTCCCATGCACTACACAGTACTCACATCCCCAGCTTTGCTCATGGGAGGAGGCAGACTCCCTATTTGCCACTTGAAATCTCACTTGAAACTTGAAAAGATGAGTGGGAGAGAGAGAGAGAGAGAGAGAGTAAAACAAGTTGGCATTTAAATTTGTCAATTAAATCTGCGAAGACTCACTGCCTTGGATTTTTGCTGTATCACTCCCTGGTTATCCTCTTTCAGTGCCTCTGTCCTGCTTCCTTCTGCAGGTTTTGCAACAGCCTCCTGTGCACATGCTGCCTTACAGAGCACCACAGATAATTTTCTGTTTTTTATTAGCTTTCCAAAAACACATGTAGCTGGACTCCTTCACTTCAGCCCCCTTAAAGTTTAATAGGGTGTCTATTGTAAAGCTAACTTCTTCATTCATTTGCTCATACAGGGAATATTTCCTTTGAACAGCAGGCATGTTCTGCTAGAAAATTCCCTCTGGGAAAATATGAAGCTTTGAGAAATGTTCTGTCCTCCCTCAAAGAGGTCCCATCTGAACACAGACAACTTCTCCTGCTATTTAACTATCAATAACCACCCCCTGCTGTACCAGTATCTGCTGAAGTACCGAGCTCTGCAGCAATCCATAACTTGCAGTGAAATGTAGGCAATTAACCTGATTTTAATGTTAGGCAGGTATGTAACCGACAGTCATCTGCAATTCTTTAACATTCTTCTCAGTGTAAATCACCTCGGAGGCAGGGCAGCCCCTTTGCTGAGGAATTTCAACAAATGCTGAGTTAATAGCCAAGGAGCTATTTAAAAGAAATAACTTCTTTTAAAAAGGAAAATATACCTCAAGATTTCTCACTGAAAAACCCAAACAAACAAACAAACAAACAAACCACAAAGAACCCAAGAGGAAAGCCTTTATTTTAAATTAATTCAGAACGTAAAAAGGCTTGGTAATACGGCTGCCCATGAAAATGATTCCAAAGAAAATCTTTATGGGATTTTTTTTTTTTAAGGTAACTAAACTTCGTATGACTGCACATGATTAACCAAATGTTTCTGCAGATTTGGAGTTTGAAACGCATTTGAACCCAAATATTTCAGTCGCTCAGAGACCACGTAGGTGCACGGGATCCAAGTGGGTGCTGGCTGAGGGAAGGACAAAAGCTTCTCTTTCATTTGCTTTCCAAATCCAAAATTCAGGCTTCTGCATGTAGGATCAAACCCCAAAAAGCATTCTCCTACACGTTTGGGCTGTCCCACGTGATGCCRCCGATGCACAAGTGTGCACCGGCAGCACCTGAATTCCCACTGCGTGCGCCTTTCCTCTTCCACTGAGGCCATCCCAGAGCACTGCTCCCGCAGAGGGAACGGAGCAGACCAAGCTCTATTTTCAGTGTCACCCTGGCAACCGCTTTCCCCTCCATCTGGATGTCACATCAAAGAGACGCTCCTGCCACCTCTCAGGTTTAACACAAGCCTTACAACTTCTGGGGAGGTCTCACGGCCCCAGAGACTGGAGGATGTCTCTCCGCACACCTCCCTTTTGAAACTTTGGGGTATTTAGCTTTCGCACAAAGAAAAACAAGAAAATGTGGCCTAGTTATACTTTAAAAATCGGAATTCAAGGGGATTAATTTAGGGGGTTTTGTGATTCTTGGTTGATCTCTGGATAGTGGAATGCCTGAGGTTAGCGGTACTGCCCCAGTTTAGCCCAGAAATTTGAATTTGTATTTATGTAGCTAATAAGTGAAATAGATTTTCCATATATTTTACTGGAGCGCCCATAAGGAAGTCATATTGTTTAGCCAGCACCAATACCAGGTTAGTGGGATGGGAATTCAACCTTCCTCCCCCTCCCCATGGGAGGCTGGACAAGTCACCCAGAGGAGTGTCTGCTCAGGCCCTTGTCCCAACCAGCCCCRATCACTTCTGCTCCTCCAGCTTTAGGCAGCTCACCCACACCAGACCCCAGTGCTGAGCATCCTCAGCACTCACTTGTCCTGCACATGTGGCAGTGCCAGCAACACCATCTCTGCAGGCGGGTGARAAGAGAGGGATTTCCACTGGCATTTTAGTCTATGTTTATTTTTGTGTTGCTGATGCTTCAGAAGTCCCCATCTCAGAGCACCCCTTGCTTATGGAGTCACACAAGCTGGAACTTCTCATGAGGCCATTCAAAATACAGGGCCTGATCCTGAGTCAGTCAGAAGCAGAAAAAAAGATCTTCACTTTTAATTGTTTTCCATGGCCAGAGCTGCACAGTGCAGAGCAGAGAGGGCAACATATGGCCTCTTTCTGAGGCAAATGCTGCAGCTGTCCAGTGCACAGCCTTAAAGGACTTTCCACCCAAGCTGCTCACGGTGTTTTGACCTTGTTAAAGTATTATGATGCCCATTTTAAAAACCAGGCAACCTGTGGCCCATGAGGCTTCCTACAGCCACACAAACTGTCTAAGATACACTTGAAACTGCAGGAAAATACCATATGCCTTTGGTTCTGTCTTTTCCTTCCATTGGCTGTTCTTTAGTGCATATCAGAAAGAAAAAAATGGAAAAAAARTATAAAAAAGACCATAACTCCATAACTTAGGGAAAGCAATTATTCTCCCACACTATCAATGAAACACTCCCACAGTCCATCACTAGGTCCACAGCCTCCCATCTGCYACTACTGGCAGGGGAAACCAGTAATTATTAGAAACTCGAAGAAACTATGCAATACCAGAGGTGAGAAAGCAGCTTGTGTAGTTCTTGCTGCCTGTTAAGGATGGGGACAGGAGAGAAAAGTTCTTTGCTTTTAATCCTCTATGATCTCTGACCAAGTTGCCGGTGCCTGGGAAAGGAAAMCTGACACTCAGCTTCCACATACCCACCACAGTCACTCCAGATCCCCGGAGCTGCTTTTGCCCATCCTCATGGACACGGAGAAGTGGGCCAAAAGCAGGGTGGGTGGAGGAGGATGTCTCAGACACCTGAGTGGAACTGGGAGGTGCCCAGCTGGCAGTGGCTGCTGCTAACAGCGGGTGAGGGAGCCTGGGCTGTGAAGCTGAAGTTCTGTGTCGCTTGTCAGGGGCAGTGTTTTAGGCCAAAGTGACAAATAAGCCTTATTATGGTTGATTCTGGAAGCCTGGTCAACATCTAAGCTTTCCATGACCATGGAGTCTCATCTCCCATTCAATCCCGGGGTTTGAATGTGGGTAGCCACTGGATCAGCTACAAGTGCTGTTCTAGACCAAAACTTTACCTCTATCTTATATCTAGGGGGGGGGGTGGGGGAAAAAGAGAGAAGGAAAAAACAAGAAAAAAAAAAAGACCAAAATCGCCTTTTAGAGGATTAATTTACAGACAGATTATTACTAGTGAAGCCAATCGAATCTGAGTGGAATAGGAGATTAAAAAACCCAAGGATTCTCTTCAAAGTATTGAAAAAAATATCCTAAATATACAAAGATATTTCCATTTAAGATGACATTTGAGATGCACAGCAAGAATAAAACAAACCCAAATCAACCTTCCCTGTAAGATCATCAATACAGTTGCTCCAGATTAATGCTGATAAAACTGAAATCTGCCTTCCACCCACGTAAGAAATCTGTGATTAGCAGGTGGGAGATCACACACAGTTCTGTGGAAAATTTATATATATATTTAAAAAAAAAATAAATCAGCAATGGAACGGAGCTAGTTGATTTCCCATTCTGGGATTGTTCCCAATAGCACTTATGCAAAGTTGTGGGCTTTTTTCCTCCTTCAGGCAGATTTTGGTTGTGTGAAGCAGCACAACTTCCCCTGGAGTGCACTGCAGAACAGCAGCTCGTGGCAGGTCTGTGCTCCCCTCTGAGCATCCCTTCAGCCAGGGCAGGAGTGAGCAGCATCCAGAGCAAGGTGTACCACCCCTTCACGTGGCTTTAAGTGCTGGAGGTGGAGAACATGTGGAGGAACATTTTTTTTTCTAGCAGAGGCAGATGGAAGCAGGCACTGAACAGAGAGAACGTTTCTGAAATGCTGCAGTCCCACAAATCCCACTGAATGTCTCAATACCAGGATTGCACTGAATTTAAAGAAGAGGGAAATCAGTGGAAAAGCAGAATGACTGAAAGGTCTATCAGATCTGACACTCTAAAAATATGGGAGACAAGTGGGAGAAATGTAAGCCACACTTCACTCCATTTCTGTAAGCAATGAATGCTGGTGAAAAAGGACACAGATCTTGCTCCTGACAGTAACTGGGTCTGATAGCTTTGATGTGTTTAACAGTTTCCAGTTTCTCAAGCAGAGCAGGATAGTAGAAATTTAACAATCCCATACTCCCAACACAATGAAACATGCAAGACATTTCTAACATGTTTGTAAAAYGCAGGTAGAAAAATGAGGGAGAAAAGGTTACTGATCTAATGGTTAATCTTGTCATTTGGATTTAAATGTGGGAAAAAAAAAACAACTATGGGTATGGCCAGGACAGCCAAAACCACCTTCAGGAGAAGGACCACACATGGGAGGGGACAGTGCTCTGCTGACAGGTTTCTGCTCAAGGAGCCACAGCACCAGTGTGGCTGTGTGGCTCAGAGATGGTGGTTCAGATGGTGCTGTCAGCAGGTGTAGGGACTGGGCTGGTCAGAAGGGCCCCTAAGTGCCCATATCAAAACCATGTATTTGGTTTGTTATGTGTTTGGTTTTAGAYAGAGAATAAAAATGAATGGTTGGGAATTTTTCATGTGAGGGACTTGGTTTCAGGGACAGGGAGCCTGAATGAGGCTGCAGAAGCCAGTCAAGCGCTCACAGGCTTCTTGCATCTCTCGTTCTCTCTCTGGGCTCTGCTCCTCCTTCCTCCTCTGAAGGGGGTGCACCTTGCAGTTCGGGAAACATTGCTGTAGGAAGAAACTGGAAGGTAGGCGAGGAGCTGGAGGCTGCTACAGGGAGTGTTTTAGTTTGACAGGGTAGGGAAAAAAATGGAGCAATCTGCAGTAATGGCAAGGGAAAGTTTTGTTTTGTTTGTTTTGYTTTGCTTTTTGCTCCATGCAGCTCTTTTGCTGCTTCGTTCAATTCCCAACCTCTCCCTCTCCAGTATTGCTCCATCCCTCCTCATCCATSCCCTTAAGCCTCCCACTCACATGTTCGTTAAGGATTAATTATTTCCTTTGCACTCGTCCTTGCCAGCCCTGKCCTTCCCCACATGTGCAGAGCTTTCCCGAGCGCCTTCACCTCTGCACAACCCAGCTTCTGCTCACTTAGAAATCCCCTGTTTGAGAGCAAACAAACCTCTATCCAGCTAGCCAGGACCATTTCTTCTTTCCCTCTCCCAGGGTAAACCACCACCCCAACCTCAAAGCCAGGCCTTCCCTTGACCTTGATGCTGAGCACGTACTGCCACATCACCCAGAAAGCCTCACATCCCTGACCTCTGTTCCACCTGGGCTTAGAAACACCTTTATTTCTTCTTCTGGCCCTGGAAAACTGAAGATAGTGGCAGGAAATCCTATGACCAGCCTTTATCAGATCAGTCTGATCCAGGCAGAAGCTGATGCACTCTGTGCYTGGGCAGCCTAAGGGCTCACACAGATGCTCATCCCGAGAGGATGCAGCCAAGCTGCTCCAAGGCAGTGTGGCCACCCTGGCTGCSATGCAGGTAGTCCCCAACACTGACCACACTGCAAATTGCAGGATAAACACTCCCCTCACCTCCCAGCCTGCCCCAACACCCAGACTTTGCACAGCTGCAGTTCTGGCTTAGTTGCTGGGGCTTAGTCCATCACCTGTATGACCAAAGTGCAATGCAGCTACGTGAAATAGAACTTGTGTTTAGGGGAAGACCGGGGGCAGGAGAGGGGAAGACACAAATCACCCAGGCACAGAGAGGAAGAGTTAATGAGGAAAGCAGGTATTTGTAATTTTTTTCCTCTGCAAGGACAGCTACACCTCACCCACAACAGCAGTGCTGAACCCTCAGATCGGCTAGAACTTGGGGTTTGGGACGTGGAATTTTTGTCTGGCTCTTTCCCTTTTAGTGAAAGTGTTACTCCATCTCACTAGCTGAAACCTGAGGAGCCTCCTGAGCAAGAGGTAGCCCCTCCACTGCCACTCAGGATGAATACATTCATTTAAAGACAAAACAAATGTGTTTGTCCTTGAAACAACTATGATGCTGCTAGCTGGAAGAGCTGTTTGCATTTAAAACGGTATGAGAGCGTGAGGTGTGAAAGTTATATATACAACACAGATTAGAGAAGAGCAGCCTTTCCTCCTTATTAGGGGGATTTTTTTTTATTTTCGTTTTTGTTTCATTTTTTTTTTTTTGCAATTCGGAGCCACGCGTCACTGGGGAAAGCAGGGATAGTGTTCTTCCTTTGCATCCCGAAAACGCAGGAGGGTGTTTGCCTAAACATGCAAGCACAGGAGCAAGACTTGTGTATTTTATATAGGAAGCTGCTTTTGTTTGCTGCCAGTAGGATACACAATGTGCTCCCTACAGGGGATCAAGATGTAGGGCTGTACAAACACCGAGCAGCAATACCTTACATAACTGGCCCTGGGGGAGAGCTGCGTGTCATGAGGAGAAACAGTTTTGCCAGGAAAGGTGAAACACAGGAGGCRATGTAGAATTCATGGAAGAAAACAAGAGGCTGGTGGAAAACACAAAACCAAAGAAAACAAACTGTGCAGATTATCACCAGGCAGACGGCTCAGTTGGAGCTACGACTGCAGATTCACAGTCAATTCACTGCTTATTGCAGAGACTGCATCCCTAACCCTTCCCTCGTGGGATTTGCCTTGTTTGCCAGCACCAGGCAGGTGGGAAGGCAGTGGACACCAGCCTCTCCCACGTGGTATTAAAGGCAGGGGGTGCTGCAGTGGTGCTGGAGGTGTGAGCAGCTCTGGGGTGAGAGTAGAGGTCCACTGGCTGTGCGGTTTGGGGAAAGGGGGTTACCGTGAGGCTGGTGGGGGACCCAGGGGTGGATGGTGTCCCCTGAGTAAAGTGCTGAGCTTGAAAGGACCGGGGATCTTGGGGACCTGTTAAAGAGCCCTTGGTCCTCACCAGGGGACTGCCTGGATGTGGGATGAGAACAGAGCACGTTGGGCTTCCCCCAAGAGGGTGGTCAGGAGCTCTGTGCTCCCATGAAAACCACCAYGGACCTTCATGCACAAAATAACCCCATAATGGCACGACACAGTCTAAGTTCTGCACACGAATGAATAGGTGGGTCCCCCGTGGGATGGCTTGGCATGGGAAAGAGAAGCCCTCTGGGAAGAGAGAGAGACTGGATGAAAGAGTGAAATGGGATTGTAATGTACTGACAGCCTGAAATTTTGCAGGCAAGGAGGTCACTCACTGCTGGGCCTGCTGAGAAACATGGCCAGTTGTAACCAGCAGCAGCTTTTCTAAACCTGAATCAAGAGAGGACAGTGAGAATGTCACCAGCCGTCCCAGGGAGTACCCTGAAACTGCAGATACTCTTGTCCTCCCTCATGCACCAACACTTYCTGCATTTTAAGCCACCCTGTTAATATTTATTTCTGTTTGGGACACTCCAGGATACCAAGTGACCTCATGAAAGCCTTGCAGACCACATGGAGAGCAAGTTCACGAAAGCAGTCTCACCAGCCCTGTCGATTCGAAAGGAAGAAATTAAGGCCTAGGAAATGAAGAACAGCTCTTCCCTTTCTCCAGCTTCCTGCCACCATTGCTTTCAAGGATGCTCCTTCTCTACAGATGTCTTGGCAACGTAGGACACTGGAAAGATCTGAAGGTCCTAACCAAGACATCAGTGAATATCCAAGCCAAGCAAAACTCAACGTTGCCTTTGATGAYGTACATTACTCCTGCCACTTCGCTGAGGGTCCTTCACCTGACAGCAAGCCTTCGCCAACGATCGCCGCCGAGTTCCAAAAAAAAGATGGAAAACCTAATGTAAGCTGGAAGCAGCAGTGAGCTGCTGCGCTGTGTCTGACGCTGAGCAGGGAAATGGGTTTGATTTTTATAGATGTCTTTTGCACTTCAGAAAAGTACTGTAATTGCAGATACCAAACTGAGTAAGAAATAGCAGCTCTGCTGCCAGTGCAGACGGAACACTCCCCAAAGCCTGTTATTAATAGAAAGGCAGGGGCATTGCYGGCGAGATAAAAAGGTCAGGGAGAACTTTTAGCCATTTTCCAATTAAAAAGGGTCGGGGGGGGGGAACGGAAAAGAAAGTAATTCTAGACATATTCTGAGGTGAAGCAGAAGTCAGATTAGACTCGTAGTGAAGTTGCAGGCCGTGAATRCAAATGTCCTGAACACTGAACATCGACAGGGCAGGGACACCCGGGCTGGCTCCATCTGCTCCCATCCCGGGACTGCAGCTGGGAAACAGGGAGTGCCACTGCCTTGAGCAACAGGGCTGTGACCTGGGCTGAAAGCACTGGGAAGAGCAGGGGATTTTTAGTGGTGCTGCTGTTGAAAGCAGTAGAGCTTTGCTGAGGGCTCGAGAACGAGTTAGGAGATAGTCCAGATCTGCTCCTACGCCTTCTCTGTCTGTGAAAAATGTTCATAAGACTCAAAGCCCCAAAACTGGCAGACTTTTTTTTTGTTAAAAAGTCAACAATTGAATCCCAAACTTCCCAACCCGAAGATCTGAAGATCTGGGAAATAAAAGAATCCCCTTCCTCAAAAGATGCATAACAAGTTGTATTTAAAATATCAAAACCACAGAAAAAGACCATAAAAAGACCCTGTGGAGAATAGATGCCGAAATAGAATTTCAAGAAGAATTTCTATCAGAGGATGGATTTGTAAGAAGTGATTTTGCTACTCCTTTGCAGTATTTTTTTTAATGTCTTGCTAAGTAATGAATATATTGGAATCGACATACCCTCCGCCTTTCTCCTAAAACTCTCTTTTTTTTATTTTTTAATAGCACTAACTGAACCAAATAACAACCTGAAACCCTAATTTTAGTGAGCTCTGTGGAACCTGAATTCAATTTGCAATCACAGAAATATTTGATCCTGGATTTGGCAACTTCAATTTATGCTCGCAGGTCAGACACAACCATTAAATCTTTTGCAGAAGTATTTAAAGCCCTGAGTCTGAAATTATTTGTGGTACTGGCTTAAGTGTTTGCAGGATTGGAGCATAAAATATTTCTGAAAATAAATAATTGGTAATCTGCTAGGAAAAGGTATTTGAACWAAAATTGCACAACAATTTTCAAATGTGCTGTTCTTTGTAACGTGTAACACTTCCCTCTGGCCAACAAGAGAAAATCCTGAAAGTTTCAAAATATTTTTTAGAATTTTACTTCAAAATCTTGATACTTTGATATTTTGTCAGTACCTTGGTAAAAGAGAAGTTCACGATTTTAAATATTTTATAATGAAAATTCAAGAAATTATAACTYATATTCCTCAATTCCTATGTAGCTTGTAAAACTGTAAAACCCATGCAAAGTGACAATGAAATAAGGACTGAGAAAAACGCAAAATATAAAATACACTTTAACCTACCAATAAAAATATGTAAGTATTCTTCCACTTTTTCAAAGCACTGCAAATAGATTAATAACTTGTTGGAATTACAGCTTTATTTCTGTCTCTATCAAGGCAGTAGAGTATGACTGATGGGGAGAAATGAGTGTTTCCTACATTGATAGCAGAACTTTGCTCTTAACATAAAAACATGATAAGATGGAAAGATAATTTATCTAGTACTATGATTTAGTTAAATAATTTATCCCTTCCAAGATAGATATGATATTTTAAGAGGCTTTATTCCAGTCTAAACGRTTTTTAATACAATTCAACAGATTATACGAGATGCCAACACATCATTAAGGGTCAGTTTTCCTTTTGATATAAATCACTACAATTCTATCATGGAGACTATTCAGCATGAAAAATATTTGTATAGCTCTTTGAAAAATAAGTGTTTAATTAGCATGTTATTATCTCTGCACAATTGAGGAAGTATAAACACAATCATTTTAAAAAGAAATAAAATATCAGATGCTCAGTAAATGCTTTTTAATGTATAATAACTTACTTCACCATATACATAATCTAGCATAACATTTCATTATGGAATAACTTTCTCAAAATATATTTTATATTCAAATTCAACACCATTAAGCAACTCAAAGTGAAATTAAAAAACTACTATTTTGGGGGAAAAAAAATCAAATTCCGTAACAATAAGTTTGGATTTTTTCCTATTTTTTCTTTTCAAAATTAACACTATATTTGTTTAGGTTTTTTTTTTTAATTCCTCCCCTCCCTGCTCAAAAACACCCCCTTTTTTATTCATAAAATCACAGACCATCAGATAAAAACCAGCTAACATAAAGGCAGGTAAATTGCCAACAATCTTAGGTGGCTTTCAGTGTTAAAAATCCTGAATTCTGAATGCTCTTAAACCCCATAAATTACTGTTTTGGGAAGTGTTCCATATAGGCTGTAAAGAAGAGGCATGTAAGGGAAATGTAAGGCTTTTTTTTCCCTAGAGTGAATGGATGTCCATTTTCAGATCTGTGCCTCATGTTCTTTGATCTGCTTTTTCCTTTATACTTTAAATAGTAAAAAAAAAAAAAARAAGAAGACGAAGAAGAAGAAAAAAAAAGAAGACCAAATGTAATCTGAAGTTGGTTCAGATCCAAACAGGTCACCTGTGCAAAGCTGCTTGTGCCTTGACGAGGTCCTCCCCCTGTCTCAGTTATCTGGGAGCAGTTCCCAGCCTCCTGTGCAAGTCGGGGCAATTCTGCATTCCCTGAGCTGAACAAATATTGCGTGAGGTACAACTCGGCGAGGGCTTAAGAATGTTTCAAAAACTACAGGAAATCACACACTACCAGTCCACCAGGCCGAGCCAAACGTCACCTGCCTACGTGCCTGGTGTCGGTGTGTGAGAGCTGGGACACGGTGCCGTGTGAGCCTGGTGTTCACACACAGGAAGGGGAGATTAATGGAAAGGATTTCCTATACACATATGAGGCGTGAAAAAAACCCAATCTTCAGCTGGTAATCTGATTTTGGAGTACAGTTAAAGAATGAAGTTGCACAAGGGATAGGGAATTACCAGGTTTCGTATCTTCGTATGGGTCCTGACGTTAATTTTGGCTGCCATGTCCGTGCCATGACAGAGGGCAAAGTCTGCAGCTCAGGTAACCAAACACCTCTTTGTGTTGCAGGAAAGTGTTTCTGTTAGATGAGGAGCACAGAGAAGTTCCTCAGAGCACATATGCTCCCTGAGGCAGTATTAATTCATAACAATGACTATTATAGGATGACTATAATAAAAAAATGACTAATCATTCATTAATGATTACATTAAGTGTTTTATTTTGCGTGGATGACAACCTTGTGCCAGTTAGTGAGAATTATCTGCTACCTTAGTGTTTCCTACTTATCAGTGTATCAATCTTTATCATGCTCAAGGAAGTGGCCAACATGAACAATTTACTACAACAGATAATACCAGGAGCTATTCCTTCGTTTCAAGTGAAAGATGCTCATGTCTTAGCCCCAAAGGTATTGATTTAAAATCCCACTAATCCTGGCTGGGAAATACTATATAACACACCAATGCTTTCCACATAGACTTTGTTAGAATGTCCAGGTAAAATACAAAAAAAGAAGCCACCTGATTTTCAGATACTCTTAAAAGATTTTAAGCAAATTATTTTAACATAAGTATTTCTCTATTCTCTGGCTCTTTAATTTTATATTTCAGTCAATTATCAATAATAATAAGGATGGACAGAGGTACAAAAAAATATCCTTTTGTCTCTATACACAGATCGAATAGGTTTTTTTACTGCACAAAATTTCCAAGAAGCAAATTCCTTCCTCCGGTAGCACTTCCAGAGTGTTATAGATTTTCTGGTCCCCTCACGCCTGCACTACTCCTCTCCAGCATCAGTGCTTGCCAGCCACGCTTCCTCTGGTTCAGAAGGGAGCTGCTGAGATAATGGTATTGATTTCCCTCACCCCTCCATGTTCTTGGCTCACCTTCTCCCTCCTCATCCAGCTTCCTTCAATTACTGCAGCAGGGCTTGGCTGTCCAGCTCTGACCCTGCTACCCAGACAGGACCCCAGCAGCAGGGGCAGTTCCTCCCTCCCCTCCCGCTCCTGCGCCTGATCCGAGCACTTGTGCAATTCCCTCTGCTGATCCTTGCAAACTGGGAAAGCAGTGCTGCCAGAATCTGTGGAACCATCAGCTGTTCTGCCCCTGAGCCACCTGCCAGGGTGGTTTTCACCTGGGACTGGGCTCTTACGTGGCTTTCCCTGTGCAGGCTCTGCTGGGTTTCATCCATCTGCTTGTTTCCGACTCGGAGCATCGCTCCTTATGGGTTACACCTCGTTGTGCCTGGCAGACACACTGTCACCAAAGTGAATGGACAAATTAGGGAGCTGAAAGCTCAGAAATGACCACTCACCGGACCAGCAGCAAGGGCTGCCTGAGAAAATATATCAGCCTGGAGATCCCCAGCTCTCTTACTTCAGTTTGTCTTTGTCCTGGCCTTCCTCACCACAAAGGGGAAATGAGGAAGGAGTCGTTGGCACTTTTACTTTCCATATTAACCAAAGTGGTTTGGGTTACTCTGTTTTTTCCCCTGTTTATTAATTGTGAGTGGGCTCTCACAGCTTCTGTGAAATTTTAGTGTGTGGCATAAAGGTACGTGTGTCCCACACACCGTGGTGCTGCCTTTCCACCGCTACTGTCCCTGGGATCAGAGCTGCCCCCGAGCATGGGATGGTGACAGGAATGGCCTCACTCTCTTTCTTTGCTGTTGAGAAGCAGTTTTGGGTTTGCACTTTCCTCTTGCTTCTTTTTTGGCATCTGGTGCTACAGCACAGAAAGCCTCAGCAGCCCAGAAATCAGGCRGTTTCTCACAAATTTACATTTCTTGTGAAGCTTTATTCCAATGAGATCCCTTTTTTATGCAGGAGAAGGATGCTCCTGTAGTTAGGACTGCAGTCTAGGGCTTCAGAGATTTCTCATGTGGCTGGGGGATTGTGGTATCRCCCTGCTCTACCCCTGTATGTACAGAACATTTTCATATTTCCCTCTGGTTCTGGGAGTACAAAATACCTGGGAGATGCTCTGCTGTCCCACTGAGTGCTGTGGAGAGACAGGACTCCCAGCTTGTGAACAGGGACTTGCTGGAAAGCTTCCCAATTCTTGCTGGGTTCAGCTAACAGTGGTTTCCTAGTGTTGCACACGAGCATTAGGGCTTGATGAGCTTTAAATGACCTGGAGAACAGAGGTTTGACAAAAATGTGCCTTTTGAAGAGTTCTGTAGTGTGGGTACCACACTTTACATCCCCAAGCTATTCCTTTCCTGTGAGGGACAGCAGGGATCCCATGCTCCTTGGTCTCCAACTCCAAGACTCCATTAATATAATACATATTCCAAACTCCCCATCTGTGGTCATGAAGCCAGAGCCTAAATCATTCATAGACATGAAGGAAAACTTGCATTCCTGTCATACATACTTATGTTTATACATACATACCTATATATATGTGCCCATATATAAGCATACACCTTTATGAACTGAGCTATGAAAATATATTTCATCATCCTTGATAGTCAGCAGCTGCCTGGGTGCAAGAATCTCTTTTTTAAAGCTTGAGAAGGAGGAAACAATTCGAAGGCATCTCTGTTTATGGTAAATAACAATCATTTTGATTCCAAACTTCAACATAGCAAAAMCCTTGACAATGCAGAAGTCTTGTGTCTCCCAAACTCCAAATGCAAGTGAGTCTTTCAAAAGTTTACTGAAGGAAAGCCTGACCACTGCTTTACCTCCCAATCCCCTGTTTTCTACTCCTTTTCAGATAATAGGCTGACTTTCCTGTTTAGGTTTGAAATTGTAAAGCTGGTCTTTCAACATCACCAGCCTGTATGCCGAATCCTAAGCTTATATTTACTGACCTGGAAAAAAAAAAAAAATTCCCATTACCTTCTGAATCAGCAGTCATTTCAATGCTGTGCAGAACTCACAGAAGTAGACATACAAAATTTAACACCAGAGCAAAGCACACGAGGAGCAATCAGAGCGATGGAGGGCTGGAACAAACAGTTTGATGAACCTGAAAGCTTCATTGGAAGAATACTGATAGTCCATTTGCAAGTGAGAAAACTGCTTGAAACTTCTGAGCTTTGGGGAGGGGGGGGAGGTTTACGTAGAGGCTTTTGTTTGTTTTGGACTTTGCTGCAGAAAAATATGATGTTGGTTTATGTATTTTAGAGTCACTCGTGCAGGAATAACAAATATAAAGCAGTAAATGAAAAGCAGTTAAATGCAACTCCCCATAAGAGTGTAAGTGCTTTAAGTGCTTTCAGACAGTAAATATGTGAAGAAAACTGGCAAACTCTAAACATCTCATCTTTTGAGTCAAAGCACTGTGCAGTGCCCAGCATGTGCTCTAGAAGTGCCTATAACTACTCACTGGAGGGAGAAGCCCATTCCCACACACAGATTTTGTCCTTGAAACGAGGTGATCTCTGGGGTATAAATGAGTGTGTGTTTAGAAGCTGCCCTCGGTAAGATCCAGACCTGTGACTTAAGCCCCAGGGCACCAAGGGTTTACGAACAAATTATGTGAAAAGTAAATGCAGACTTAATAACAGTCAAAACCTGAATTTTGTAAATCTTGTAGACCCTGATTAGAACATTTAGTCTCTGAAGTTCTGCTGAGGTTGTGTCTGAGAATGAATTTGCACTAACCTTCTATTTCGTGGACGTCCTCAGGGAAAAAGGGTGAACAGCTGAGAACTGTGGAAGTCAGTGAGGTACCACATTAAAACCCAGCAGGTCAGAGAGATGTAATTTTGTGCTAGGCTGCTACAGCATGTAATCATCCTTGAAATGTCTCATTTCTGTCAGGAACAAGTCTACTGTATGAGTGAAGGAACACATCATTCTGAAAATTCAATGTGGTTGATGAAGCACCATAAAAACCCCTCATGTTTAGTATAAACAAACAGACATGACATTATGCCAACAGAAGGATAAGGAAATGCTCCATCAGGAGAAAAGGACATGCAAAGTCCACCTGAAAGAAATAGATGAAAGAAATGGAAAAACTAATAAATGGGGAACAGAGGCAGGTGGACCCAAAGGTTCTGTTAGAGGGCTGGTAAGGGGCAGCCTGACTCTGGCAATTTACCCTGGCAATTAGTCTGGCAATTCTGTCACCCAGATAAAGTCCTCACTGAATTAAAACTGGATGGAATTGGTTCAAATTTTGCATCCCATGAAARATGGACCTCCAGTTGACTTCTGTAAGGAAGTTGTAGTGAGGTGGGTATAAGTSTCTTCTCCCAACAAGTGATAGGACAAGAGGAAGCTGTCTCAAGTTGCACCAGGGGAGGTTTAGATTGGATATTAGGAAGAAGTTTAGTCACCAAAAGGTTTGTCAAGCATTGGAACAGGCTGCCCAGGGAAGGGGTGGAGTCACCATCCCTGAAGATATTTAAAAGATGAGTAGATGTGGTACTTGGGGACATGGTTTAGTGTGAACTTGGCAGTGCTGGGTGAATGGTTGGAAAAGAGCTAAAAGGTCTTTTCCAATCTACATGATTCTATGATTATATAAGCAAAATTGCATATGGGGTGAATCGATGGGGAACCAAGCCCACCCTGGCTACCTTTTCTTTTACTTCCTCCCCATGCCCTTCTCTTCGCCTTTTTATATTGAAACCTTTGGGGTCACCTGTTGAGGTATTCTGCACCAGGGGAATTTGAACATAGGGAAAAAAGCAACCCATGCTTTTGAAAGGGCAACCCAGGCATGTTGTGAAAATCAGGTTTTTCCTCCAAAATGAAAGCCTGGGTAGAGCCTACCCATTCCAGTCTGAGCACCCTGGTGGGTGGCTGCTCCTCTTCGATGCCCCTGGGCCAGTGTGGTGGGGTGGGTGGCAGAAGCACTGGGCAACCTGGGGTGACCCTGGTTCCAGTCCTCCCTCCCCACCACACCACCCTGGCCTTATCCACACCCAGGGCTGCTGTCCTGGTGTTCCCTCCTGCTGCTGTGGCAGCAGTGGGATCAAACGGGGCCGGTGAGTCAGCTCCGGGAGCCCAGGGAGCTCCRTCTCCTGCCAGCCCCGCGCCCCCTCCCACCATCACCCACGTGGGCACTCACTGAAGTGGGTCATCCCAGGCCTGCCTGCTTCCCAGGGTGGCTTCTCAGCTTCTGGAGGATGACTCCCTCCTCCGTACTGCAGTGCTCCAACTGTTAGAAGCATCTGCCCTTTGCTGGCACTCAGCACCAGGACCTTGGGGATGTGAACTCATTTTTGAGAGTGAGCGTATTCTGGCCTCTCTCCCTCCACAGGTCCCCATTTTTCCCTTCAGCCCACCTCCCCAAAAACCCCCACCCCAAACCACAATGCCCAAACCTCCCATCTCTGAAAGAATTGCTATAACCGAACTGTGAAAAGGAAGGGAAGGAATTAAAAAAAATTTAAAAAAAAAAAAAAGAAATGGTTTCCATGGCAAATTTGCAGGATTTAATCTCAGCACAAAAAGAAGAATTTTAACATTCTTTCCCTGTTTTAGAACAGGCTGGATAGCAAATGAAATTGTCTGTTGTGTGTTGGCTTTCAAGGGTATCGCACTGATTTATGTCCACAGAGACTTTGCCCCAGTATTTTCTTATTTTGTTCTTGTAATCAGAAAGTTGCTTATCACTGCCCTGTGAAGAAGATAACATAATTTAAACCAAGAGCTTTGTCCAAAAGCTGCTCAGAAGCCTGCAGAGCTTGCTAGGAAATAACCAAGTTTCTAGAAGTTTCCCCTTTCTGAAACCCCCTGTTGCAAGCACTGATGGCAATGATGTTATTCCCTGTTTGGTTCTTCCAGGTGGTACTGGATGCCTCTGTGGAAACTGCCCTTTCTTGAAATGCTCCAAAGGTCTTTCCTAACTGGTTGCAAATATCTGATTTGTTGGCCTTGTGACCCAAGACGCATTCAGTGCATGGATGCAGCAGGACAGACTTCGGCTTCCCCAGGAACATCAACAGTGTCACTTTGCTTCTGGCTTCAAACCCTTATTTTTCCCCTCATGTGAATTCAATCAAATTGATCTGGGAGGAGAGTGCCTTTCTGGTTGGCATCAAGTCTGCACAATCTCCAGTTTTGCAAGATCTAAACACAACCAAACAAAGCCTGCAAATGATCAAAGATGATTAAATTAATGGATCTTTTGTCTTCTGTTTCTTTCACCGTGGTAACTGTTCTCAAATGTTCTTGATAAATTGCTTCTGTCCCACCCCTCAGCTCCACTTTCTTCTGCAAAAAACACGAGTTCAGAGGAGATACCAGGTAATAAATCTTCCAGATACATTTCCAAAAAAGCAGCATCCATACCGTTAATAAAACCCCTTCCGTACTTTACTGACACATTTCCTAGCTTAGTACCCCTTTTACTGAGAAACAGTAAAAAAGAGAAACAGTAGGAAAAATATCAGTCTACATTTACTTTATGTAAGTGAAACAAGATTTTTGACTTCTGGTTTTCAGTTGGATTGCTCCTGCTACCTGGAAGGGTTTTACTATAAAAGCAAAATCAGTATACATTTAGTAGTAGATAACTCATTGAACAAAAACCTATACATTTAAAAATATTAACATGTACAGGTAAAATTGAGTCACATGAGACCTGATTTGTTCTTCAACTGTAAGTTCCTCTTCCTTGCTCCTTCCTTGTATAAGAATATACATGATTCTATATTATCTAATATATAACTAACTAACTAACTAACTAACTAACTAGCTAACTTCAAATATTTTCCTTGAGACCTCCATAATGTTTAGTTAATTGTTAGGTTTCAGTACATTGAGTATATATAAATATCAGCATTAGGGATTTTTGAGGATCCCAATCATGCTTACCCCCACAGAATAACAACTTATYGCAGGCATGAAAGAAATTATATTACAATATTTTAAAAAATACATAGATATGCAGATTATTTTTTTTCTCTCCATGATAATTTCTATACAATGTTCCAAGAAGAAGTAGACCCAACAYGCAAACTCAGACCTAAGTTTCTGAACCACCTTGCACTTATAAAAACAAAACACACACACACAAAACCAAACGGATTTKTTTGGACTCTCTTACTTGTCCTAAAACACACTTTTGCAGGAACTAAAAGGATCTGTCAATCTTTATTCTGAGATCAGGGTCTGCACTGTGGGGCTGTTTATTATTTGTGCAGCTCCTATAGGTTTTGGTAGAGGTCTGGGTGCTTTCCACCTGTGGGATTAATTTAGTGTCATTACAGGCTTTTAAGGATCTAAACATAAGGATCTTCTTGGCACCACCAGAACATAAATAGTAACAGAAATGGCAGTTCCTGCTCTAAAGTAGCCACAGTTAAAGTCTGGGGGCTTTTATCATTTTTATTTTTCAAAAAGAAATAATACAATAATCCTAGATAACGAGGTAYTACCCTTTTTTACACATAAAGGTACGATTTGCTCCTTCTTATGAATAGTGAATACAAATAATTATAGCATAAGCACATGCTTGTTTGATTGTATATACTTTTAAAATACTTGTGAAATTATGTATAYAAGTACTTTTAATCGCTCTATTGTATTTTTTTAAAAGTTTTAATAAAAAGCTTAATCAACAGTACTTAAACATTTCCATGTGTTAAGATATTAGATGCATGGGAAAAGTTCATGTTAAGATCAGATTTTTCAATGAAAATTTATGACGGAGGCACCTTAATTCCGTTGGGTTGTATCAAGAGCTGCTCAGTCTTTTGAAGAGCTCATTCTAAATCTAACAAGTTAAACCCAAACAGAAGAGATTCTGAGAAAGAGCTTGGGCTAAGAAAGGGAAGTGTTTACAACCCGTCTCCACCGGAATACAGCGAAAATGGAATCCATCTGTAAATAATTTGTCGTTGCACTTCCACCTCTAAACTTTTCTCCTCACGAGTGTCAGGTGAAAGGAAAGAGAAAATAACTTCATATCAACAAAACATGATGTTACAACAGGTTGTTTTTTTCAATACACTCCCAATATAGAGAAGCTTTTGTTTGGCTCTCTCGCTTGCAAGTCACAGACAGTGCAGGGGAASATGCAAAACTCCATCAGACACAGTTCTCTGAGGATCCCTGCACACGTTAGTCAGCACATCAGCTAATTATTTTTGCAAATTAATCAAATCTGCATTTGTCCTGAGCTCAGTGCTAAGCCAAGTCCTGCTTACAGAGATCCTGATGATTTCGTTTATTTCAGCACACCCAAATTCACACGGTGGCTCTAGAAGGAATTTTTAATTGATGGTAATTGCATATGAGCCTCCTAATGAGTCAGATGAGCTCTTGCTTTCCTACTGCATTCCAATGAATTCATCTGGGTGTGGGAGCTGGGGAAAGCTTGTTAAATATAGAGCCCTGGCACTGAGAGACAAATGCAATGCTGCAGGACCGCTGCTATTTCTTAAGAGTTTGGGCTGGGTGAGGGTTGTCCTCATTAGCACTGCATAGTCTTTCATAACTTTTTTTCTAAATCAAATAGCAGAACTGGAGAGTGTTAAATATACACTAACATGATTTACTTGCTGCCTTTATTTTCATCTTTAGAAATACAAATATTTATGCATCTTTTTTTCAGACAGATGCCACTACCTGTTTTCTAGGCACGTGCATTAAAGAAGTTAATCTCATTATAAAGTCTATGAAGTACAAAACTTACAAGAAAAACTGGAAAAAAAGTCTACTCATTAATTACTGAACTGGCTTTGCTGAATTTTTTGCAACAGAGTGCTTCAGAGCAATTGCAATTCTTTTTCTTGGTACATTAAATACAGCTAATATTAATTGAGTAGACAAAAATCAGACCTTGAAAGTGTTCTTAGGAAAGTGTTCTTAGGAAATACCATCATCTGCCATCTTTCCCAAGAGTACACCTGCACAGCATGTATGGATCTTTCCTTTGTGTGTACTGCTCATCTCCAAGCATTGCACAGTGCACDTATTTCTGGAGGTGAAATACATTGATTTAATTCATGTTTCTAAGATTTTCTGGCCAGTGTCTGTCCACACACACACACACACACAGACTACAGTCCATTTCTCGGTGTAGCTGTGCTTAATTCATCGTAAAAATGCAAGTAGGGCTGCTTCAAAAAGCAGAGTATTTTCACCTCTATATGAAAGCTCTGTAGGTTCTCTCTGGGCAGCCTGGGACCACCATCCAAGCCTCTGGACTTCCAGTCTGACACGCACCCAGCTGGAAGGCTGCTTTTGCAAGGACCATTTGGTGACAACACTTTCTATTATGTAGCAGTGAATTAAGACTGGAGATTGCTTTTCTGTAGGAGGAAGTTCCGAAGAGCAGAGAGCACTGCAACAAAGGAACAGCCACTCAGGAGTGAGGTTCGTGTTCTATACGTCAGAAATGTCTTTATGACAGGACATCAATGAATTTGATGTGAAAAATCTGCCAAAGTCATGTTCTGTTCTCCAAAAGTAAAGCCTGGCCAAAGCATGCTTGATGAAGAACATTTCTAGCTCTTTTCAAGCAACATGCTCTGGCTGAATTGTCAGGATATAAATACAATTTACCTAATGACRAATACACGCTATACCAGCTCAGCACAGCTTCTGAGTTGTTGCCTTTGGTAACATTTCAGACAGCTYTGTGCTAAAGAACAAATCCTGTAGATTCCCTTGCAACAATTGAAAAGGGGCCACAGAAATTTAATCACGGCCAATGTCAGATTATTACTGGTTAAACAGGCTAGATTCCTGGGCTTAATTTTGTTACTTGCTCAGAAAACACTGTAGAAACCAGTGCAGGATGTAAATGAAGAGGGCAGGCAGGCATTCAAAAAGAAAGAGTTTGGGGTGTTTCCTGAGTTTCCTGCAGTGGCAGGTGATCTATAATGGCTTCTCAGAGGCTGTACCAATATTTGCTGACAGCAGAGGAGTAGGATGATGTGTGTCCCAGCCTTGTGTTCAGGCTGTGATGGGCAGCACCTTCTTTCCACTCTCCTMAAGCTTTGGTTTATCTTCACCATCTTGTCCCTGTCTCCTCACCTTGTTCGTGGCACTTTCTTCCCACACTCCTTGATGATGATTATTCAGTCAGTCCTAGCCTACAATTCAGGATTTCCAGACCCAGTCTCCTTATTCAGCCCATCCTTTCTCTCTTCTTTTTCCTTCTTCTATCCCTGCTGTCATGCACAACTCACTCAAACAGAGACTTTACACCCATGGTCCATCTTTCTGGTTCCCCATCTGACCTGCCTCCTCGCCTTCCCCCATCATATCTTGGCTGCTTCTCTCTTCATCTGTGATGATGCAAGATGTGATCTGTGCMTCTCCATGGGGCTGTTCTCTCCCCTGACCAAAAATGGAATTCGGGATTTATGCCCCATGAAACAGYTGTATAAACTACATCTCTTACAACAGCATTTCTTGGGATCAGGCCCTGCAGTAGTAGAAGTCCTTGAACCTTGCTCATGATTATCCACCTTTCTTCCCCCATCTCTAGGAATAATGTGCCTTTCAACTCCATGTGGCTTTACATTCTCCTGAATGCTTATTATTCAGCTGTATTTTAAGTGCTCTTCCAGTTTTCCCTCTGCATGTGACCACCCACCTCTCCACCTACAGTCTCTATAATGTGATTTCTATCTGCTGTAGCTTATAACAGTTTAAATTATGCTAATTGYATTCAGAGATTAAAGTAAAAATCAGTTTGACTATTATTCTGCCCATATACTGTACCAGTGCTGGTAGTTATTCACTTCAGAAATGAACATGGCTAATAAGATAAGAAAATTACACTTGCATACAGTTAGTCAGTTTCATATTTAATTAGCAAGAAAAAAATTATTTCCATGTCTTCTTATTGAAGCAAAATTAACTCTTTTGCCTCTGCCTGTGCTCGCTGTTGAAACTCCAATTCACACCACGCCAAGTGCCCTCTCCAACACCTTGAGATTTCCTAAATCTCTTAGGCCATTTCAATAAATATTTTTTCTGGAAATAGCATGGGCAAGCACATCCACRAGCATCACTGTGGGCCATGGAGGCCATGCCTGGGCAGCACACACAGTGGGGAGCAAACTCCCAGCAACCTCACTCGTTATAAAAGCATGAGAGTTCGTTCAACAAACATTTCCCGGTCTAATTTCGTTAGTGTGTCATGAACAGACTGGTCTCCGAATCGCTCATAAATTTAAGATTAAACTTCTTAAACATTTACCGTGGCAACAAAAAAAAAAAAAAAGTGCTTTCAGGATTTAAGATGGCCATGATATGCTGTCAGAAGGGGCCAACACACTCCCACTCTTGCTATAAATAACAAACCAGAACACAAGTGCAGGCTGGATTTAACTGAATTTCTTCAATCGCTGCAAAGTACACTTTGCTACATGGTGAACAGATAACGTGTCACAACACATTTTGCATGAAGTGAAGAAGCTATCCATGAGAAACACTTCTGTTTTGGATTTCCCTCCAGCCAGCATCATGGCAGGGTCCCTCTCTCTAAAAGTGGTCTGAATCTCAATCTGAGGCGAGTGGACACCATTTCAYTGAGGGAAATAGAGGCTTGACCCTCCATAAGCAGGTGGGGTTTGCCATGTGGAGCATCACTCCGAGTGCAGGTGGATGGGCAGAGTGCTCCAAGAGCTCTTGAACTCATTTCCCTGACAGAAGTTCACCATATATTTTAAACTCTCTGGTTASTTTTTGATAAAACCACAGGTAAGGGTAGAGAACAAACTCAGCTGAAGGGGTTTGATTTTGTTTGTGCATCACCTTTCAGAATATTGTGCCCAGGTTTTCAAAAAGCATCTGTTAGCAATGGTGAGACCCCTGCTGCCAAACCAGCATTCTRTCCTGGGAAAGTTCAGGTGCAGAGCATAAGTCAGGAAACATCTGTGTCCTAGGGTTGGAATACTTTTGGAATATTCGTTATAAAAGCCAGTTTGCTTGCCTTGATTCACTAAAATCTGGATGCTCTTGGTTGCATATTGCAACCTTATCCCTCTGTAACTGCAGAGTTTAATCCACCCTGAGCAGCTCAAACCTGAAGGAGGTTCAGCCATGTCAGTGTAAACCAACTATTCCATTTAACAGCATTTTATAGCCACACTCAATTGCTACCAAAGATGTAGAGCAATGGAAAATCAGTCATAACTACTACAGATGCTCTGCCTTTCCTCTTATTGGACTTTATTTTGTTTGTGTTGTGACTGTTTCCGATCCTGCAAAATTTATTTCTTCATCTAATACTCAACATGTAGATATGTTCCCAATACTTTGATGAGCCATAGTCTACAGGTCCATACTGCATCTTAAACACTACAATTTAAGTTACTTAAAKATTACATATATTTTATATATTTTATAATGCAATTCAGTATATTTGTCTCAAAAAAACTCAAGAACCTGGAGAAGTCGTTATTTTACACTCCCTTCCCCAACAGATTTTAATTTTTAATATTTTTAAACTCATACATACACACACACACACACACAGAAGTAGATTGTTATCCTGCCTGCCAACAGAAAGACTTATGGGCGAAATTTGCATTTTATCACCACTGGAAAACCTACAGTGCACTTGCCTAGAACATCAGGAACATCTAATCCCTTAGCACATGCAGAAGAACCTTTTCTTGCAGTAGCAAAATCTGGCTCTCTGCCTGGGATGTTGAACTTCTTTCAAGCTAGCATGGTTGTGGGGATTAAAGCACCTGATTTACAGCTTTTATGATTCTTCTTAGTGTATTGAAAGTGTTTCTGAGCACGTGACTGATGAAACCAGCAAGAATTTTGAAGAGCCTGCATTTAAAAGATGCAGATGTGTTACAGAGTAATATTGGTTTTATAATAGCTGCAATTTATAATTCTGGACCGTTGCAGTCATTGGAAAAAATCTGGGGGAAAAACGTGTAGTTATGTTTGTGTAGCACACCAAAAGATAACACACACCCCAGCTGGGGTAGTGCCTTGGCATGGAACTACTCAGGTGCAGGGAAATCTGCTGCAGCACCTTCATCTGCTTAAGCTGAGTGTCTGTCCCACCCTTTTCTCCTTGGATTTTCCCATTTCTGTGACTTCCTGGACTTCCAGGACTGCTCAGCACCACCTTGCCTGTCTCACTGTATCACATCTGTCTTCCCAYATGGGTTCTTTCTTCTACCCCAGCTTCTGCCTGGTCTAGTGGAAGGTGTCCATGCCCATGGCRGGGAGGTTGGAACTGGAGGACCTTTAGGGCTCCTTCCAACCCAAACCATCCCATGGTTCCATGAATGGCCATAAAGCAACCAAGTTTAAAAATAGTTATCTCTCAGTGGTGACGTTTCTCCTTTCTGACACGACCTGTTCAATGTTGCTCTTTGGGAAAGAAGTTCTGTCCTCTCCATGCTCATCAATAAGCAGCTTTGTATAAATCATTCCCATTAATGATTTTTGTCTTCCTGATTTGGAAACCTCAAAATGAAGTGTATGACAATTTTTCTGTTAACAAGGTAACAGGTTTTATACAGTAGCATCAACTATAGCCTAAATGAGTTCCAGCCCAGSCACTCTTCAGTAAAAAGGTGAGTGGGAATAGGCAGAAGTTATAGGATMCCAGTCCAGTTTGGTCCCATGATCCCTGTGGCAGTGGCCATGTCATAATTTGGCTTTACCTACTAGGAATCAGCCAGTGTCTTTAAGTCCTGGACCTCATTTTTAAATTTATCCTTTTAAGCTTCCTTGGATCTCTGACACTCAGTAGACCATCTGCACTGCCTCTGAAGAAAAGCATTGAGTTTAAACCTTTCGTTCTGGAGGCAAAGTCAAACTCTGCATCAAAATTAGCAGCGATCAGCTGTGGTCCAGACCTGAATAACACCCAGTTTTACAAGAAATCAAGACTGGGCTCTGAAAATGAAAAAAAAAAAAGCATTTGTTGCACTGCRAAACCAAACACTTGGGTAGATCTCAAATGCTTCGATAGAATGGACTGTCCCTGGGCTCCACCCCACCACAAAAACCTCAGCTGGGCACTGGGATTTCTTTGCTCTCCTGGCAGCTTTATTCTGGCCTCCTCCACAGTGCTGCCACAGCCCCTCCGTGGGCCTCCTGGGACCCTCCRTATGCATGGGAAGAAAGAGAAGGCTCAGGCTTGGCAGAAGATGGAGATGAACAGGAATGTTTTTCTGCCAATGAAGCAACAAAATGATTTGGTTTTGCCTGAAGTAACGATTGCAGTGTCACAGAAAAGCAACTGGTGCCAGAAAGTTAATCATCAGACCTTTGCACACCTCCCACACTCTGAAAATTCAGTTCGGTGTGTTAGTGCAAGCTCCTCATACTGCCAGTGCAACCATGAAACCAACTAGCCTGATATGACCATTCTGGATTTTACCATCATTTTTTCTGTGACGTGTCTTAACTGGAGTCAAGGTATTGCCAGGTAAATGAAATCCACACTGCTGGATCACCGCTGAACTGCTCAAATTAAAATACACTTCAATATTTTATTTTGTTATCACACCAAATTATTAATCACCAAGCTCATCTACAGATGCTCCAACGGAAATCAACACAGCCACTTACCATAAATTACTTGTAAGGATTATATATTTAAATGATACAGAAACCCTGGCTACCACTTAGGAAAGGTGTATCTGGAAAGGACTGGGAACACAGGAAAACCTACAAATCTTGTGCATTGAAAGCTCAAATCCTAATTATTCTTACTTAATGATATCTCATAGCATGACTCCGTGCAGCTGAGGAAATAAATCCCTTACCTCCTCAGGAGTCCAAGAATAGCTCTTCCTGCACACAGCAATTGATGAGAGCCTTGCCCAGATTAACAGGAGGGCTTTCTAGAGCACTCTGCTTGGAGGATCTCATCTTTCCAGTATTTGTTATGCTTATCTGAACTTTTGTTTAACTCCTTTGCTATTCTGCATTTCCCTCTGAAATATTGATTTTGATCAGGGGCCAGAAAGAAGGTGGGGTTTTCCAAAACTCGAGCCATGGGAGCTGGGACTGCAAGGATTAAAGACATCAAGGAAGAGGGCGTCCACTTCTCTAGGATCAGCACTTCACTGCCACTGCTGGGAGATTTCATAAATATCCACAGCCATTAGCTAATTACAGACGCTTGAATCGGCTCCCATTTTGCTCCTCTTTCATCAGGTCTTTCCTCACCCATTTGCCTCRTCACAGTTTGGACTTCTCGTTAGAAAACATCAATAGTAAGAAAGTTCAGGAAGAAGTTGCAAGCCCCATGGATCCATATCACTGTGCCTTGGAGACAATTTGGGGAGCCCAGAGCCAGGGAAGTCGGAGCCCATGGGGCTGGGGAGAACGCTCCTGGGGGTTAAGGTTCAAGCACAGCCTCCAGCCCTCCCACCCCTCCCAGGCTTCAGGTTTATTTCAGAGTGTGTCTACACCAAATAATACAAATTTGGAAAAACCCTCCAGCTACGTTCCTCCTACGCAGCTTTAGATGACACCCGCAGCAAGGCAAATACACAAATTCACAATAAAAGCGTATTTCRTATCCCCTGACACCACAGGCTTGGCTTCCCTTAGCAAAACTTCAGCTCTCTTTCAGGTACTGAGAAGAGCCAGATTCAGCAGCAAGTGGCTATTTCACATCCAGAAGGGGATGCTGAATTCATCCTTAACGCTGGTCCCACAGAATCACACTCCTTCCTCCCACAGGACTTCTCAGCGGGAGAGCTGCCATGCAGCAGGACCAGAAGCTTCCCCTTGTGTGCTCTGGATGACATCCGTGCTCTTATCACATCTCTTTTCCCAAAAAAAMCTCAAATCTCTGGATTGTTTTTGGGGAGAGATAGTTTTGCTTCGGAACCTCAGTCAGGCACGCAAAGGCTGCCGGAAAGGGGAGCGCAAATGTTGAGCTCAGCTCTGTGCCGGACTGGACCCAGAATATAACTTCAAACAGGTCTGAAAGCTCATCTGGGATGGTCTCAGGACACTGGGATAGGAACAGCTTGTACTTCCCTTGGTAGGCAAAAGTAGGTCGACTGGTATCACCAGGAAAATAAACATTTGGGTGTAGCAATCTTCAGGTGCACGGTATCACTTTCAGTGACATGACTGGGCAAAATTTGGAGATTTAGCAGTTCTTCCAGCCTGGGATATGTGTGGCTTCAGTCATGGTTAATCACCTTAACTGCTGTACGAACTTCTCCCTTGCTTGAGGCTAAGATAGGTCTGGAAATCAAGAAATGCAATGCTGTTTCTGGTAAGATTTACCCTTCTATTGTGTTTTCTTCACCTGAGATACAAAAAGCATGCATTAAACATGACATAGTTGATCTTGGCAAGGTCTTTTTGAAATAGCTGAATACACTCGTAATTTTATGCTGGAAGCTGGGGCATGGATATGGTGTAGGGAGTGGCTACTGTTATATATTAGTACAATCAGGACATCAGTCTGTTTCATTGTAGTCATTTAACAGCAAGTTTCTAAGTTTTTCTTTACTATTTCATCCATAGGCTTATCTGGTTTCAGTGAGGACTTTGCGTGCCTCTCACTGAGTTAGCTTTAAACTAAATAGCTTAGAAGCAAGACAGCTCTGTTGGTCTTGCATCTGAGTTTCTTTCCCAAATATCATAGAACCATAGAATGGCCTGGGTTGGAAGGGACCTTAAATATCATCCGCTACCAACCCTCCTGCCCTGTGCAAATCCAACATGGAGAGGATGGGTTTTCCAGTGGCTGCTCCTTTTTCAGTTTCCCAGCTATCATATTGAAAGTCTCATGGTGAGTTGCAGAACACACATCTCAGAGCTTCCCATTTACCCAAAGCACTTCCAACAGAGGCATGGGACTTCTTTTTCAGGAATGAATTATATTTTGTATTCACCCCAGTAAACCCAAGAGGGAACTCAAAAGTAATGAAAACTTGCCCTCTACAAGCCAACTTCAACTCAGAGGTGAAACCTCACTCAAGCTGGCTGGTTAGCAGTCCTTGGCAGCACCTGAATTTCACAGCTGTAATTCTCCATTTCCAACAGGAAAATGGAGACACAGGTGAGAGCCTTTACTGCTTCATCTTCATTAGTTTTGATTGTACTCAGGATTTTCAGACCAGATCCCAGACATTGTAGAAGCCAAAAAATGTCAAACCTGTGTGAGCCCACTATGCCACGCCTTTTTGTTCACAACTTCTGCTGAACTGATTAAGCAGGGAGGAGAGGGACTGCATGGCCCATGGGATTTATGCACAGGGCAGAGGTCCCAAAAGCTGTGAAGCTTGGAGTTGTGTCAGTGCATGGAAGCTCAGGAGGAAAACAGCATTTGCTTCCAACTCCAGCGCATGCCTACAAGTGGAGCCGCTGGTAGCACCTGCATTGGGCTGGTAGGGCTCTCCCCCAGACTCTTAGGTTTTGTGGGCAACTGAGGGTGCTGAAGCRGGGGCAGAAGTGCAGCTACAGCCGTGAGGTGACTTCAGTTCCTCGCTGTTGGCATCCTGTCCCTCCTGGTCTCACAGGTTTGCAAAGGTTCCAGCAGGCAAACAGGGCTCCGTGGGGAAAGTTTAGCTTGGGGTTGAGCCTGTCTGTGCAGGACCACCTACACAGTTATCTGCTAGGGCCCAAGGGAAGGGTCTTAGGAGGTGAATGAGGCTGTTTAAGAGGGCAACCAGCCAGAGCTGTAGGGTTTTGACTGAGAAGAAGAACAACACTGACCTGAGGCAAACAGATCTGACTGTGGAGCAAAAGCCAGGCTCAAGATGTATCAAGCACAGGTAACCTGCACCTTGCCAGAGCACCTGGGCCTTAGTGCAGGGCAGCATCCATCCCTGGGACTCTGCACTGGCACGGAGCACGCCAGCCCTCTCCTCCAGCACGCCTCACTGCGGGGGGATAATGTGTCAGGAGAGGTATGTCACTGCCAGCACCCACGGGGAATCCCAAGCCTAAAAACCCCACAAAAGTATTTTATATCCCCACCTACGGCAATATTGTAGGCTATAAATTTTGTATGTGGTCACTGCGTTCTTCCAGAGCATGTAGGCGGCTGTCAGCTTCCTAATCCTGGATTTACTGGCAGCAACGAGAGGAGAGAGGAGGCTTTTTTTCAGGGGCCAAGAGGACAAGCCTATTCTYGGCACCCTGGAGGACTTTCCTGATGGTGGTTAGAGGCACTGGAGTCCCCACAGGCTCCCGTGAATGTCACCCTCCCCAAACCTGAAGATGATCCACCTCTGCAAGCAACCCCCTCATGTTTCCATTACAACCAGCCCTCGATTCCCCTCCCTCTCTCATACCCACATTCTGGATGGTAATTCAGCAGCAGCACCCTCACAGCTACTGATGAGGAGCTCAGACAGAGAAGACAGCTCAGACTCTGTCTCCTTGCAGGGAAAAAATTCCCAGGGCAGCATCTGACCTCTGAAACACAAAAGGAAGACTTTGGAAGAAATGTCGCTGATGAACTATGGCTGTGCCATGGTGCTCACAGGTTGGTTACAGCTCCAGGATCTCCAAATCAGAGCTACTGGTGTCAGGCTTGGATTTATTACCAGGTTACCATGAGTTTCCTCACTGCTCTCCATAGATTTTAGCATTTCTTTCAGAAACAAGAGGATTGTTTCTCTGTTCATATCTATGAAAAGAAAAAGTGCCTTTGTCTGGAGTGCTCTTCTATGAAAACCAGGCAAGAAAACATTCCAGAAGAAACTGAAAAGCAAGGAATCCCTGGAGTGTTTCTTCACATTATTCCCATGGACTCTGCCACCTGAAGACAGTCAAGCACAGTCCTTGTGTCTCACATTGTGCAAACATGTGAGCATCCAAGAGAAGTGCACAACTCTCCCGTGGCTGGTGTGAGTGAGTGCAACTCCTGCATCCAGCAGACAGCCACAAGTATTATGCCATATAAATAAGTGACAGCTTTGGACATGAATTCATTTTAAAAGAGCCTGTCAACTTGAAACCTGGCCACTTTGCAAAAAAAAAACATTTCAAAACATTTTCAGGTTGATATCTTTCCTGAATTTTCTCTGTCAGTCTCAGTATCTCATTTTTGTATCATTTAAACTTGCTCCCTCTYGCTCTGCTGCGAAGAATACACACACAGACACAAATCCATGGGAAAACCAATCATCTATGCAGATTTACATGATAAGACAAAACCAGGAATGTGTCACAACTGAGGAAAAACTAACAAGAGAAATCAACATGAGCTGGAGAGGGAAGAGAGCAGAGGATGTTAGATGACTTTATCCTTGTAAAACAACTTTCTAACATACCTGTAATAAAATTGAGCTTTATCTGTTTACCAGGACAATCAACTCCAGTTCTGCAAGCTCTGCACAGACCTCTAAACCGATGCAGAGTTGCACTATTTTAATTTAATTTTGTTTTGTTTTATTACTGACTGACAGCACAGCTCAGAGCCACCCTCAACATGTCATGCCTTGGTGCAGGGAACCGGCTTTTCACAGCAACACTGGTCTGCAGCAGCATTGATTCCAGGCAAAAGGGTCTCATTAGGATTTTTTGCATTTCCCATTTTGGCTTCATCCAGTGCTAAAAAACGAGTGTGTTCAAGCGTAACTCACAGTTATCTCTTTCAGCTCGTCTGTAAAATGTTAATGTAACGTGTTCCCATTTAAAGATCTCCTTGCACTGCAGGAGCCACGTGAAGCAGTCTCTGTAGACAGGAGTGCGCCCAAATTAATCTCCCGTGGAAGCAGGGGGAATGAGGAACCTTTCCAAAAGGCACGGTGACATCCACCCAGTGCCAGAGAGCCCACTGGCTGTGTGGGCAGGCGGCATGATCAGGGATGGGCGACTCTGTCCACTCTGGTGCCAGAGAGCTCCTCGGCTCGATCCTACAAACCAGGCAAGATGTGACTCACGCAGTTTGCTTGCAAAGAAGGAGGACCATCTGCTAGTCATGAGCAGATGACAAATTCACTGCATTGCGTCTTGTCGCTACTTCCAAATTTGTAAGTAAACACATTTTGTAACCTCTCTCGGAATATTTGAGAGCTTCGATAATGGGGGGGGGGGGGGGGGGGGGAAGAAAAAAGAGAAAAAAGAGAGGAAAAAAAAAAGTTCAAATTTATGTAACGCACGGAAGGGGGGAAGAAGGGGGAAGCGTTTTATCCGGAATGGGGTCCGCGAGCCCCGCTCCAGCGCGGTGCCGGCTCCCGCGGGCGGAGCGAGGCGCTCGGTGCGGGGCCGCGGGCGGCGGTGCCTGCGCTCCCCCGGGCGGCCGCGGCCCCGCGCTGCAGCCGCCGCCGCATCCCCGTCCGGAGCGCACCCCGAAGCCGGCAGCCCTGGAACGGGAACTCTCCGGTCCATCCCCCCCGCGGGATGAGCTCCTGAAGCCGCCCCGCAGCGTTTGCGCGGGGCCAGCGACACACCCGTCGTGAGCCGCGCTGGTCTGACGCAGCCACGTCCGTCCAAGCCGCATCCATCCCAGCCACGTCCAACCCAGCCACGTCCATCCCAGCCGCGTCCATCCCAGCCACGTCCAACCCAGCCACGTCCAACCCAGCCACGTCCATCCCAGCCGCATCCATCCCAGCCACGTCCAACCCAGCCACGTCCATCCCAGCCACGTCCATCCCAGCCGCGTCCATCCCAGCCACGTCCATCCCAGTCGCATCCATCCCAGTCGCATCCATCTGCCACCACATCCCGAAGCAGCTCGGGGCACGAGTTATGGCTTTCTGGCAAAAAAGCGAGGCGGCAAAGTGTTTTCAGCACCAGCACCTGCTTTAGCTCCTGCACCTCAAACAGGTCAAAGTCAAAACTCGAGCACTGTGCACTGAATTTAAATGTGTGTCTCCAAAGGAGCCTAAGGAGTTGCACCAGGGGATATTTGGATTGGATATTGGGAAAAATTTCCTCACTGAAAGGGTGATCAGGCATTGGAGCAGGCTGCCCAGGGAAGTGGTAGAATCACCATCCCTGGAAATGTTCAAAAGCCGAGACGCGGCATGGTTTGGTGGTGGACATGGAGGTGCTGAGTTGGACCCAATGAGCTCACAGGTCTTTTCCAACCTTAATGATTCTAGAAATTTAAGCATCCTTATCTTGCTATCTCTCAGTAAAGACTGAGAGAAGCAATGGAAYGAGCGAGCAGGAAACACTTATTTGGCTTAGCAAGGACATTGTCCAGACAAAGAATTCCCATGGTTTTTGAAGGACAAGAGCCTATGATAAACAATAATTTGCATTAATCAGTTATGGAAGCTATACACTAAAYGCAGACATAAGAAGGACCAAAATAATAGGAGCACCTTCATTTTACATCAGTCCAGCCCTTACTGCTCTTAGGCATAGTGCAGTCTCCACTGAATGCAACTTCACTGCTTTTGGAGAGAGACTGTCCTTTTCCAATCACTCTCATGGTGAATAACTGCTTTGCTCTGAGTCTCTGCCATCTGGACCAGACTGACAGGATGATGAAGGACTAAAACCATGCTGTCTCTGAAATCTGAAATCGGGGGAGCAGGGTGATGATGAACCCTGTAGCTGTGCAACTCATGTTAGCTAGCCCAAGGAGAGCCTCACKCTGTTCTCCCCCTTCTCTCCCAGCTCTTTGTACTCCACTGTGCACCTGCCCAACTGATTCCCTGGCTCTGGCAGCTTTCAGCACCTCTGCTTCTTCTGGGTTTCAGTAATGCTGATATTTCAAGTGCTGGAAGATAATGCAGGATGTGCCAGCCTGTCTTCAGTCTCCGTGGTGTTTGTTCACACCTGAGCAAGGAGAGCAGAGCAGCTGAAGACAGAGGAAGAAAGTCAGAGATCAGCAAGAGACCTCTGCAGACCAGCCTGTGAAATCACAAGGAGCAGTGCACAGCCCTGAGGATACCACCTGAGCCCTTCCCTGGCCAGGCACCCATGGAGCCATCACCCCCTCTTGGCTCCTCTTCCTTGCTCAAGTCTTCCTTCTGCAGATGCTCCTCTTCACTGCCCCATTATCCAGGGACTTCTGCATCTGCTTCTGTCTTCTGCTCCTCTCCATGTCTTCATGTTATCTCTGTGCAACCTMACCCACAGGCCCAAATTCAAATTCCCTTTCCCCGTCCCTTGTGAATTACAGATCTGCTTCCCTGCTCCATCTCTCCCAGCTGAGGCCTCTCCCTCCAACACCACCCAAAAGACAACTCCCCCCCCAGCTGAAGCCCAGCGTGGTGGGAGCAGAGCTGCTCAGCTGACAGCTCTGGGAGGTACCACATGGCCTCAGAGGCATGCTGCCTGTCCCACAGCCATCCTAGGAGACATCCTTGGCTCAGACTTCTCACATCCCCAGTGATTTTATTTTTTTTTTTTTTTATGGATACCATCTTTACTCTGTGGCCTTTTGTCTCCTTTCAGCTAAAATTCCTGTGCAGGCTTCTGGCATTTCAAATCTCAGCTACTCCCACCTCTTTTTCTTTCTGGCCTCGACAAGCACTGTCTCATCCAACTTGTACCCAGCTCAAACACTGCTACGAGCATCCTCTYCTCATGGGTGGCTTTCGCTCTGCTGCTGCTGCCTCCAGCCCCCTTCCCCTGCCCTGATGTGGGCAGCAGAAGCCCCTTCCTTCTGCTTTCAAGGCTCCCTAGTGCATCATTCACAAACCAGACATAATTTCTGCCCTCATCTAGCCCTTTATATGAGCCTCGTTTGCCTTTTTGATGGATTTTCAGACAAGCCCCTTTGCCCGTTCCCTCCCACCACTCAGGTGTGAGACAGGCGCACCACAAACACCCACACAGCCACTCTCGTCTTCTGTCAAAATCACTATTAAAAGCCTCTCAGATGTTCTCAGAAAATCTTTACTGTGAACTGCCCCTGTGCTAGGTTCATTTCTGGGGCTGCTGTTCCATCATTTTGTTCTGCTTCCCTTCCTCTTTGCCTACTTTGTCATTTTCCTCTGCTTCGGTGCTAAGCTCTCTAGCACAGGGCCCATCTTTTTTCCTTAACCATTCAATACTCAATCTGGTGATGTCCCTGTCCTTGATTAAGATTCCTATGGTGATATGAATCATTAGGATTGATTCCCTGGTGCTACACTGTCATTTGGTGCATTTGCTACAGCTCTTGGTAGCAATTTGTATTTAACTTTGCTTCAGCACCTCTGTTCTGAAGGTAGGAAATGTGTGATATTAATTATCTCTAATCATGGCTGGCATTAAAAGTACTAGTAAAAACTCATAGAAATAAGTACCATAATTCCTTGTCTCAGAGTGAAGATAGAAGTTTCTGTAGCATTATACTTTTTAACCCATTTTGATGGAATTTAATGTAGTTCTTTAACTTTCATTTTCTTCCAGCTGCTAACCCCTCACCTAGTTCAAATGATTCATCCCTGCTGCATTCACTGCCCAGGAATGTTGGCTTTCAACAAACTACAGCAAATAATGTAAAATAAACACGAGTGTGCTTTCATCTCACAACAATCTGGGTTAAGTACATATTTCACACACTGCACCACAGGATATGTTAAATTAAAATCAGAACCACCAGATTTAAAAATCCAATGCCAATTCAAACCATTGATGAGTTATTTCTGTATTCACTTGTATGCAATAGAGGGCATGAGCAACAGCCAGTGCTTTGTGTTAACCCTGAAATGTGCCACTTGACAACTTTACTCTCCATTAGTTGAGGAAAACCAAGAAAGTTGATTTGAAGCTACACTTTGTGGAAATTACTCTTATATACTCTTGAGTATCCTGATCTCCTTGAACGAATCTGAGAGTGCACCAGTAGTCGTGTCTCCATCTTCCTCTTATTTTAGTGTTCTACATTTTCAAAATTTCATTCAATCACACTCTGAAAAAGCAACCTGGAATGGCTTCCTTGAAATGATAAATGTGTTTTTAAGTGTCTTCTCCCTCATGTTGCCAGGATCATGCAGTCTGGGGTCTTGCATGTATTCATTTCCTAGTCAAAGGATGTAGGGAAGCTACATTTGAAAGAAAAAACAAGTGTAAAAAAGAGGTTGCAGGGATGGGAATCTGACAGAAAACTGTTGATGTACTGGGCAAGACCCAGATTTAATGCACTCTTACTCTAGATTTCCATAGCGTAACATTTTATGAATCTAGATTCTCATTCCAAAAACACTAGGATGGGAATCGTGCTTGGTTGTTGATTTATTTCAAAGATATGCAGAACAGACATTATATTTCCTTTAGACTTTAAATGCAAGACTAGAGATTCCCAAGAATTTAGAAAGCCTCTCATTCAGTGCCATGTTGCTATGTTTAGCAGAATCTAAGTCAGAAATTAAACACTGGGGCTAGCAAGAGGAAAAGAGAATTAGTGTAGTCCATTTCTTTTTCTCTGTATTATGGCTTGGTTTGGCTGCTGCTTTCCCTCTGCAGTGTCTGCTTGAAGAGGTGAGCAGGGATRTTTTGGGGGAGCTTTTCTGACGCACTCGGCTCTCTCTGAGTTGCTTGGAAGGATCCACGCTTATGGGAATGACTGAAGTGTCCTGGGGACAGAAAAAGAAACAGCTTCATTTTAATAGGTTAATGGTTCCTGGACACTGAAGGATCTGCCACTTGCCAGAACTACTTCTTGCTTTTCTTTCAGCTTTCATGCTGCTCTAAATCTAGGCAACATCTTTCCCTGACCGGGAAAAAAACATTGACCTTTTCTGGTGTTGACAAAAACAGCAGAAGACAAATCCAGATACAAATATTTTCATCCATTGCCACAGAAACTCCTTGAGAGCCATATAGCCCTGTCTGGTCRGCTGAAATGTGAACTCAAAATGTGYCTCCCTTGGCTGGGAATGGATGGAAAACCTTTCTCTAACAAAGSAGTGCTATGTATTCTTCCACCCACCTCAGGGGGAGAGACATCTCTGTACCCACAGCCTCGCTTTGGTTCTTTTAGGTCAGGTTTTGTATAAGGAAAATGATGAAACTTACTCTTAGGACTAGAGGTTGGAGGTGGTGATAAGAGCAGAGCAGTTGGCTTTAAAAGATAAATGTCTTTTWAAAGGCATTTTATTCTAGCTGAGACTTTTAGAGACAACGGAATATTTGTATTCCCAGGATTAGAACAGCTTTTTTTACAGTGCTGCTACAGTAATTAAGGTTTAGAGCTCAGTTCAAAACCTAATACTACCACAACTGACAAAGAAGAGAGGATAAATAAGCTAGCAGTTCTTCCTCCTTCAAAATTAAAAAGAAAAAAAATATATAAGTGTCATGATTTTCTAAATTATGGAAAAATTCACTGTAAGGGATTTTCTCAGTTGGCTTCAACAACCTTTGGATCCAGTCCTTGGAGACAATACTGCTAGGAAAAAATGGAGTATCAAGGGAGAAGAGCACTGAATCTCATMGCCACTGTAGAGCAGAATTAGATCTTTCCACATTCCTGTGGAGGTCTGTAGGCTCAATTACAGTAGCTTTTCAGCTTCTTTCAGTGGCTGAAGCCCTTTTTCTCTAATCTCCAGTTGTGCCCATATTGCAGGTCAGGGCAGTGGTAGGGCAGGCTTGTGCAAGGAGACAGGGAGCAGAAGCAGGTACATGACTGGGAGAGGAGAAGGCTGAGGAAGACCCCAAATCAAGTTTTGTTCCAAACACTTCTTTTCTTTATCACTGATTGGTAAAATTATTCATAGTATCTCCATGGACCTCACTACAAAGCTGCATGGAAAACTTGCATGATAACACCCTTCTTACTTAAAAAAAAAAAAAAAAGAAAACAGTTAAAAATGCTAATTTGTTAAAAATAAAGGGTTTTAGCTAGGCAGGCCAAATTCAAAGAGAACTCATATTGAAAAACAAATTTTTAGAGAAAGTCTTCAAAGGTCTTGCCTGAACTTTCTGAAAGCAAATGTTTCAGTTTTTCAGCTTGAAAAGAGTTTACCAGGGTTTGACTTTCATTTTATAGTACATGGAAAAACAATATTTTTCAAGGTGGAGTAAGAATGAGACATTGAGTTTTTATCAAAATGAAACCTTGACACCAGTTCAAAAATGAGATTTTAAGAGTATTTTTGGGGGATCTGGTTTGGCCTTATAGGAAATTTGGTGGGAAAAAAAAAATGGAGTGCCTTTGTTTCATTTTGAGAAAGAATTTTTCAAACCCATTGCTTTCCCTGTACACCAAAAAAAAAAAAAGCATCTATCACTCAGCCCCGATGCTCAGGAGCCTGCATCTTTTGCAATGGCAGGGCTGGAGTCGTGCTGTGGGTGCTCGGTGGGAGCACGGCCAAAGAAAAGCACGGTGCTGCCGGGGGAATAGAAACCGCAGCTCGTGGGCAGGAGTGGGTGAGCCTGAGAATTACCCAGGCTTGCCTGAAAATTGGCAGCCTGGTTGGAAGGCATCCACGATCTCCAAGCGCCCAGAGTTTACAGGCCAGCCCAGGAAACAGCCTGATCTAACCACCCTGGGACACCCGGGAGGCCTTTTTTGGTGAAGTGCAAACCTTTAGTCACAGGCACAACGCCCCACCTTAAGCAGCAAGCCCAGTCATCCTCCAAGAATGTCTTGAAAATAATTAAATGGCTTTACATCGTGTTCCAGGAGATTAAACTTTTCTGCCTTGCATTTCTGAAAGCTACCGGCTTATAAGGTGGCATGTCAAAGCAACGAAAGGTCGTACATGGCACTGCTTGCTGCTTCCAACAAGGAGCAGCCTGGTACGTTACAAACCCTTCTCCTTGCTAAGGAGGGGAAAGAAGAAAAATGCAACGGTCTTGGCTTAGGCTAGGTAGTGTCAATAGACTTTCTGCATCTACAAGTTCTCTCTAGTCACAAAATGTTAACATTGAATGGGCATTATATTTAGGCAGAGGTGATGCACACCCTTTTCCTGCAAAATTAGTTGTTTGGGACACATCCAACTGCTAAAACATATATAGGGTCTCCCAGTCTCTTTAATACAAGTGCAGAGCGGTGCATTTGGGATTGCTTTACCTCCYGTTAAGTTGTGGATGTCTTCCAAATATGGAGAATAATTAGAAAATTATGTGTTGGACATAAAAAGTATCTCCTCCTCAGGTGGAACATGGGGATTCCCTTCATTTCTCCAGTATTTGTAAAAACAAACAAACAAAGAAAACCAGATTAAAAGTGAGGAAAAACTCCAAATAATACCAGTGTGGTACCACCGTCTGAGCTTGGAGGGTTATTTTGTTTTTCTTTTTTTTTTTTTYCCCACTTTCATGAGACTTAAATACCCATATTTTAAGACTATCTGTGGTGAAGAAAAAATAAAGTGTCATCAGCAACAGGCAGAAACAGCTCTTGGAATAACGCACTGCGAATAAACACCTCGACCTCACAGCGAGACCTTTCTGTTACACCACCTTTACAATCTTCTTTTTCACAGCGCTTTTCAAATCAGTTGAATTGTTATTCTTAGGGGAATCTCAGCTTCCTTTTCATATTAGCATAACAAAAAATTCGGGTGCCATTTTGGGCCACTACTCTACATCGAAACCCCGTGTCTTGTTCCAGTTCCTGGCACCCCAAACCACAGTAGAGATGTGGCTCTAATAGCGTCTCATGGGCAAGCTGGTAATTTCCTCACATGGAGAAAGGGCACAGACAAGACTAGATAGCTCAGGATAAATGAAAAAGCTTTCCCAAATTTTTCTCTATCTTCTCAAGTTTGATGAAAACATTATGAAGGAGGAAATAGGGAAAAGTGAAAATGACAGTTCTATAGGTTTTGTGTCAGACTCAGGATGTGAAAGATGAGAAAGGAAAAAGAGACAAAAGAAAGGGAAGAAATAATATAGAAATTAATGAAAGAGAGGAAATGGCCATGGTATGGAAAGAAAGTGAGAGACAAAGTGGCTGAGAAAAGAGGGAGAAGAAAATTTAAAGGAAACATGTGAGGCAGCAAAATAGTAGCTGTACATGCCTCTAGTGGAAAATAATTATGGGGCACGTATAAGCAAATATGACATTAAAAATTACACAATAGCAGATAAGTAAAGGCTGTGGGTAGGTCTGGATAGTTCTCCTCCAAATAAGGCAGCTGAAAGTCAGCATTCCCTACTGCAGCTATTGTGAAGCTAAAGTTCACTTGTACTGAAATGTTTCCTTACTTTGTATCATAGCCTGATAAGTGATTTGTTCCACTGGGAGAAAATCTTTTATCACCACGGCCCATGTGTGTTTTGTTGGCACAGTATCTGAAGTGCAATAATTCAATATAATTTTTCAGCTGGTGGGTATTTGTTTTAATTTTTAACAAAGGCGGGGTAAAACAAAAAAGTGTTTGAAAAACACTTTTTTCAAAAAATTCTGGTTTGCACTTTCTCGGCTCTTCTTTTGCTACTTTTCCTCTCTGTCTACAGCCAAATCCACTCCCCGAAGCACTGAGGCACTGCAGCCCTTAAATCAAGAATCCTTGGAGTGTTTTTAACACGCTGCTCACCCACAGACACACACACCACTTGTTCCAGGGGCCATTCCCACTGTCCCCTTGCTGATGGGCTCTGGGAGGCCAAGCACAGCCACTCCTGATGTCATCAAGGGGCCACTGCAGGGACTGCACACGTAGGAGAACCAAGTGCCATAACTGTACAAGGGCTACTGGTTCTCCCAAAGCAACCACTGCTTGGTGACAGCTTTTACAACACTCTCACACTTGTTAAATTCCTCCTCTCCTTGGTTTCACGTGCTGAACAGTAGCCAAAGTCATAATCTGTGATCTTCATACCTCCCAAGAATCTTCAAGCCATACGGTTTAACAAACAGGTGTCCTGCTACAATTAAAATGACCTGGAAATGAGAAAGAACTTTTCGAAAATGTGTCATGTAAACATCATGTCTTTTTCAAGATGGCTTTTTTTTAATCTTCTCAACTCTATTACACAGTAACCTTTATTTTGCTGGACTTCTTTCTCTCCAGTTATTGAATTACACAGGCTTTACATGAAAATAAAAGCTATCCCTTTCCTCTGCCTGTGCAGACATGTGAGCTTTTGTCTAAACTGAGGAGCATCCCAACTTTCTAGCATAAAGCATCTGATGTTTTATGGTAATGGTACCTTTGACCATTTTAACCAATAATCTTTGAAATGTACATAGAAATTAGGCAAGGTTGGGCAATATGTAAACATTATCTGCCAGGAAAGGCTGTTATACTGTACYACTGCTATAAATCACAGGCTTGGTAGAAGCTGATGCTGGGCTAAGTGACCTACGTTCGATAATGAAACAATGTTTTTTCTTTGATGAGGGGTGACCATCCCCAAGCCACTGACCACAAGTCATGAGATGCATCCCTAGGGATTTCCTTGGAGATAAGTCACAGATCAAGACACTGGCGTGCTGCTTGGCTGCAGGTCTATTAAAAATCACTCCGAGAGTGAAAATAAGGAGAAAGCCATCGTGCAGCAAAAAAAGTGTAGCCCTGGGTAGAAAGCAGAACCCAAAAGTTCTTTTGGTTAGAAAACTTACTGACAAGTCCAGCCATCATTTCCCAACAAGGAAATGAAGTTGTTGATTGTTCCCACTGGCCCAGGAAGAAAAACAAAGCAGGATAAATAAACAGGGTTGCCTCAAATAAATATTTGTCTCTAAGTATCCATGTCAAAACAGCACCCTCCTGGAAACACACTGGCATGATCCTAAATGTATCTTCTACTGGGATGAGGGAAAAACTGCGTGCAGCCACTGGACAGCACATGGACTTATGGACACAGGACTGGGGAACTAGGACATTGCAGGGAAGACTTGTCTCTCCTTCATTTGCAAAAATCCTCAGGTCTAGGTAAGAAAATGCCAGTAAGAGAGAGAAGTGGCATAAAGTCAGTCTCACTTCTCAAGGTGACCTGCCTTCCCCTCTCTCTGTGTCAGTGCTATTGCCTTATTGAGCTGGCTGAAAACTGAAGGGAATTTTGCCATTTGAAACTGTTCACATTTAAAACAAAAAGACTTTCAGGATTCCTACRGAGCAGAAACTTAATAACTCTGGCAACTGTGGAAAATAGTGCAGTATTCTGGGACTTCACTTAAAATGTTCTTTCTTACTGCATGGKTTTTTCATTTGTCAGCTGGTTAAAGGCCTGGCAGCAGGAGTCCTGGGCATGACCATGGACCACCATCAATCCCTCTGAAACACTGTCCCTTCCAGCSCAAACTATTCTGTGATATTTCAGTGGCAGCATGTTACARTGATCTCTGGGGAGTGATAAGGATCAAAGTGATCACAGAATCATTTAGGTTGGAAAAGACCTCTGAGATCATCAAGTCCAACCTATGRCCAATCGCCACCTTGTCAACCAGACCATGGCACTGAGTGCCATGTCAAGGCTTTCCTTAAACACCTCCAGGGCTGGTAACTCCACCACCTCCAGGGTTGGTAACTCCACCACCTCCCTGGGCAGCCTGTTTCAATGCCTAGTCTCCCTTTCTGTGAAAAAATTCCTCCTAATGTCCAACCTAAATCTCCCCTGGCACAGCTTTAGACTGTGTCCTCTCATCCTGTCACTTGTTACCTGGGAGAAGAGACYGACCCCCACCYGGCTACAACCTCTTTTCAGGGAGCTRTAGAGAGTGACAAGGTCTCTCCTGAGCCTCCTTTTCTCCAGGCTAAACACCCCCAGCTCCCTCAGGACTTGTGCTTCAGACCCTTCACCATCTTCATTGCCCTCTCTGGACTCACTCCAGCACCAAAATGTCCTTCTTGAAGTGAGGGGTCCAGAACTGGACACAGGACTTGAGGTGCTTGATGTCTGGGGGGGCAGCCAGCAGGCACAACGAGGTGGTGGCCCTGCCCTATTCATGGGTCTGTCCCGAGCTCCTTCCAGCTGGGGAGCACTGTGCAATCACTGCTGCTCAGTGTACAAGTTGTCACTCCAATTTGCACAGACACAGCGAAGAGRAGCACAGATTAGCTCCAATTCCTGTAAAAGCTTTAGTTTTGGCATATCTTTCTATCAGCTTGCTGCCCCCTGGCATCACAATCCTTTTTATTCAATTATTACATTTCAGAGGTATGGAATGGGAAAGGATCTCTTGAAGCATCATTCCAATCCTGCTCCTCCGGTGACTCCACAGGTGGCTACATCCTACAAGAGCCTTCAAAAACCTGCTCAAACTCCACCTTAAATTTCTTTTTGTTTTACCATCTTGGCTTAACACAAATATTGAAACTTGAGATCCTGATAACAGTCTGACTGCAAGCTTTGAACTAACCTTTGAAAGCACTAGAAGCGGGCTCTGTTCTGCCGTCAGATGAGTTGTTATTCTGCAGTGACATTTGCCTTTCCTCTGAGTGTGGCACACCGTGATTAAGAAGTGAGTTGTTTGTCTCCTGCTCACAATCACTTGTAAGGATCTCAAAAGCCCGTCACACATCACCAGCCACCCCTCCCGTGCTCCCTTACTTTGTCATTTCTCTTTATGGCCAGTRTAATGTTCTTAAGCCAGATCTGGATGCGTGGGACGGCACAGGGCTTGTTCCAGACACACGGAGAGAATGCTGAGGTAGGATTTTACACACATCTCTGAAATCCCGTGGTGCATTCTGTTATGATGCCTCCACCCAGAAGTTTTATGAAACAGTCAAGTTTCAAGGCCAGGAGTTACCACCATGACCATCTGCAGTTTTTCACCCGCTCAGTCCCTTAATACCTCTAAGGGAATTACTGTTCCCTCTTATGTGAGTGAACTCTCCTGAGCCAAGTAACTTCCACTTAAAGTAAAATCTGTTCCTCAAGGAAAAAAAAAAAGTCCAGCATTGCTTACATCACCTTTCACTATCAAATACCTTCTCTTAACATAAGAGCTAATAAACTATGAGCAAGCCATCTGCTGACTTCATCAGTAAGTTAAACACATGGAGCTTCCACTCTGCCTTTGTGAAGCAAATTTTTCCACATATCCAAGGCTTTTTGCACACCCTCCTTGAACTCTCTCTGGTTGGTCACATTCATTTTGAAGAGGATGCCAAAGCAGACACAGCACTCCAGAGGAGGTCTTGGAGTCTGGCTTAGTCCAGATATTCAAAATAGGGGTGTCTATTCCTGAGGCTCTCCCAAGGGCCAAACCTCTTCTCTGGAAATCTGTAGCACAGCTTCCCTGTGCTGCCCACAAGGAGCTGCTTTTTAGGGCCTGGGAAATAGGAACCATTTCTCTRAACCTCCATGAGGAATTCAGGTAAAAGTTGTGGGTCACTGATTCTCTCTGGGGATGGGAACAAGGGAGAGAGCCTGCTTTTGAGGACATTTCTTTCTCAGCAGTCCTGATGCAATTATCTGTTTAGGAGACAGGTTTTTATTGTACACTAAGGAGATGCAGAACCAGGGTCAGAGCCCCACTGTGCTGGACATTACTGATCCATAACCTAAAGCTGCTCCCTGCCCTGGGAACAACAGTATCTATCTTTTTTGTGCTGCAGACTCAGAGTGCTCATAGGGCTTTTGTTTACTGTTTGTCTCACTGTGGTTTAAAGTAAAAAATATAGCATGATCAGCCCAGTTCTTCTGTATTTTTTCAATCAGTGCCTTATTTATTTTCTTCCAACTCTCCAGCAGTGGTTCAAAGGGCTTGTAAGCGAGGACATCAGAATACAGGTTGTCAAGTCCAGCAGACTAATATGTAATAAAAACTAATGGTAGACTTCTTTTTTTTTTCTTTTTCTGAATCTTTTTATTCCTGACTTTTAATAAAAAAATGGATAAAATTATTGACATTTTAAGTGAAACAGGGAGGATCAGGAGTTATTAAAAGTATTTCTACAGGTATTAAAAATAATGATTTATCACTTCATTAGAGTTTACTTTCCTGTCTAATTCTCAGTGACGTCTCTGCTGGCTGTACCTGGCTAGTAAAGATGTTCAGTAAAGAAAGTGGGGCTAAACTCAATAGGAAGCTGTTGTGGAACACTTTTACCACAGAGCAGCCTTATGAAAGCAGAGATTGTATTCATTGGTTTCACTGTGGAAAAACAGAGCTGGGTTGTGGATGAGGAAAAATTAAGTGATACATACTGTTACTCTTCATTTTATTCTCTGAATAATAACTGAGATGAATTCAAGCCCAGTCATTCAACTCTGGATTTGTTTAGAAGGAGGGCCAGGAGTGAAGGAGATAGCATCCCATCCAAGGTTTGACCTGTCTCTCATAAAGAGATGGGGAAGGTGTAACTGAACTTAATTCCTACTTAATATGGTGGATTTTGCTTCAATTCCTCCCTAGAAATAAAAACATGGTCCATCCTTATTTAGGAAAGAAAGGCTGTGATGAAAATGATGAAGCAAGAGGTAGTGGGAAGGTTCTGGATCCTGATAGTCTCTCTGCTTTAGCTGCTCTCTTAGCTATCATTTTTACGGGCCCTGGGCTGGAGTGGGATGTGGCAGCTGTTTGTGCAGCAGATGGATGGTGCTGTGACCAAAGCATCAACACAGCATCCAGGAGGAATTGCTTTCATTTCAGGCTTTGACACAGACTTCCTCCATAATGTTGAACAAATAACCTATGCAAAGAGAAAGCACAGAGGTAGTGAGGCAAATGCATTCAGGGCAGTGCCTAAACAGTGGAGTTTATAGCATTTCAGCTGTAGAAAGAGTATGGTTTTTAAAAAATATATAATTTTTAAAAGAAACATAACATCAAGATTCACCCTGTTATCTTGTGATGCGAGTTTTCCCTACACAACAATTTGGATGATTTTGTTCTTAGTAAAAACAAAATTAAATCCTTTAAGAGCAAAAATAGCTATTTAGAAAAAAACAATAATAAGCAAGCAACGATAAGTGTATGCTATTACTGCACTTCAGAAATGAAGCCCATCTGAAATCTGCTCTCTGAATCTTATTCCACTGAGCTCCTGTGGGCATCCAGACCTCAGTGGAGGAAGAAGAGGTATCAGAGGAGAAATGGATGAAAAGCTCAGCCAACAAAACCCAAGAGTTGATAAAACAGGTGGAAAASAGTAAGTACAAGTGTCAAGCATGAGTAAGGAAAGTCACCTATTTCATTTTCCTCAGCTAGAGAGAATGGTTGGTGAAGTTAGTTTGTGTCCCCAGAAAGTGTGGTCTCCCCAGAAATTGCTCTCTGCACGAGAAATTGGAAGGCCACCTCTGCCAACCCMAATCTTAGGACCATTTCACCACACTGCAGAGATGCACAGAAGTATCTGCCATCCTCCCAGGCACCATATGGACCAGAGCCTGTGGCTGTTCTCATGGGTTTCAGTAATTATATTGTCATTTTTCCTCTTGTTTACTGGAGGGAAAGATGCTATCAAGTTTTAAAGAACCAAGTGGAAAAGTCATGGAATGAAAGGAAACAGAAGGACTGAGTGCTGAATTACCGAAGAGTGGAAGGAAAAATAGCACACCTTCCAAACCTGTAATGCTTCCAGCAACAGAAAAGAGCCACCCAAAAGCAAAAAGAACAGAGGAAACAGCAGTGACTTCGAAGGTCTAAATCTCCTCCTCTGTGCTGTACAACATGTGMAGTTTTGACTTGTGTACACGCACAGAGAAAGTGAAATATTATCTCTGCTCCAAAAAGTTAAATTGCTCAGGAACTTTGAAACATTACAGGATACATTCTCTAAAATTTGCAATGAGTTCAGAAAGTCAGAGGAGATGCAGCAGCTCCACCTTTCTTCTGCAAGATAACATTGGCACCTCAAAGGACATGATGGCCATGGAGAACTTGCTTTTCATGGTCACTAAGTACACCTGAGGAGTGCCAACACCATTCCTGGTGCCCTGCTGAAAATATACATAGCTCCCACATAGAATTTCATGTAAAGGTTCAACTCAGACACTCCAGGAACCAGTGGGAGGGTTGAAAATTCAGTCACAAGAATACAGGACTCTGTTTTCCAAAAATGCCTTCCTAATGTAGAAATACCAGTCCATGATCAAAACTGACCTGGACACTCAGGATTGTAAATCTCACTGCCAGACACCTTAAAAATGCCTCTCTCCTTTTTGCTTTTGAAAATGCTGTGCCCAAGAACAACTAAAAGCAACTCACCCTGTGGAAAGCATACTGAGGGAACCGCAGACTCCTTGAATGTCACTGGATTTAGAAAGCAGATCCTGTAGCCACACAGTGTCCCCAACTTCCTGCTTACAAACTGCTTTAGCATTGACTCAGTAGGAATAACACCATCCACTGAATCACCCACCCATCTGCAACACCTGCTTCTTCCTGGGCTATTACGCCTTCCCTGGGATGACTCAGTTTGGCTGCTCCGAGCCCGGGAGATGGGAGAAGACCATACCTTAAGACACATGGGTTGAGGGGTATTCAAGGCCCCCTACTAATTTCTGGCTTTCTGCAGTCTGGGATGCAATAATCCCATGTCCACTCCCTGTGACTCCACACAGTTGGGGGGTGTTTTGTGACTTTTCCAGCCCTGCCTATCTGGAACACTTTCCTGCCGAGACAGTGACTCACTTCCTCTTTAGGAAGCTCACCCAAAATCCTTTTCACTTTAGCTTATAAACTATTATTAACTCCATCTGTAAAGCAAAACTTTTACTCATCAGTAGTGCTAAATGGGAATTTTCCAGTGATACACACTTTTTTTACTAAGATGTTGATTTGTTAGAACATAAATCTTTTTTAGAAAGAAACCAGTTTTGCTTAGGCTTTCATCAGAAAAAGYGTTTGCATCCAAAGAAGGAGAACAGCTCAGCTTAGCCAAGACAGCAGTGGTTAGGTCACTGACATAGCAAAACTGAGCTTTTTGGCAAAATAGGGACCTGAATCTGGCCCCACAATCCTACACAGTGCCATGACAGCAATCATCTCTTAGGACGGAGCAAGTTCATGGCTCCCATTGATGATGTTTATTTAAGTGACCAGTCAGTGTTATCAGAACTTGGTCCTGCTATCTTCCCCATTTCACATCAGTGCTTAATCCTGAGGTGACTGGCAGTTCAGGGTAGCCACCATTTTTTTTCAGTCTTTCTCATTTTCMTGGGAAGCTTCAAAAAGTCTCAAGTTGTTCCCACTGAGGAGCAAGATGTTTTTAAATTCTTGGAAGTTGTCACAGAACAGGACAACTAGAGAAGATTCCAGATGAGTTGTATTTACTGTTTTTCTCAACAGTAGTCCAAAGCWGGAGGTCACTCCAGTCACCTCTCAAACACACAGGCTGTAGCAGTGTTTTTCTTAGGACTGGTGACAAATTTCTTTGTGATGTATCTCCATCAGAAAAGAGACCACATCAGTCAAAGTGTTTCCTCTGAAGTGCCTCACATTTATTAAATTTCTGATGAGTGAAGTGATGGGTTTCTGTGGCCAATGGACACTCCAAATTTGTTAGGACATGGGCACAACTGCACATTTGGATTTTGTTCAGACAATACATTGTGCGTTACCCATGTGTCTCTGTTTTTCCATGGGCTAAAGAAGCAAGACTCAATTAGCMATTGTGGCTTTTTTTTCCCCTCTATTTTCACCCATGGCTCAGGATGTGTCTTTCAGAAGTAGCTTCAGATATATACTTAAGATTAAATTCTGATATTTAAATATATATTCAGTAGTTTAGTCTTTGAAAATGTCACTTTTTGCAGCCAGAGGAATGCCATTATCATATGAACTGTATCCCTATTTTGTATTTCTATAGTATTGCTCAGTAGKAGTCATGGGACTAATGGAACTATTCCCACTCATTTGAGTTTTGTAATCTGTTATTCATTAAGTGTTGAGCTTCTGGGCATCTTACAAACTATATCAACTATCTTACACCAATGGGTTGCTCCCCATCTAAGAGCCAAGAAGTCCTGGAACTGCTGGTCACGATGGTCCTGCAAAAGCAATCATGTGCTGTTCAGCACCCATTTGATCGACACAACCAAAGAGGACGGAGTACATCTCTCTGACAGGCAAAGGCTTTTGTTGCTATTTAGGCTGGAACACCCTCCTGTATGAGGACACACTGTCTTTTAGTACTGCTTGCTTAACTGTGAGACTCCATGGTGAGAAAGGGCTTCGTTCTGCTAAGAGAACTTCATCATTGAAGATACCTCATTTCTAGGGAAAATGCTTGTCATCTGTTTCTAGGAAAGACATTATTTCAAGGAGATTTAGCCTTGSCTCTGTCTGCTTTCCATGTACATGCTGTGGACCCATATTTAGTGCTAGAACAAAAGGACAAGGGAGGGAAATGTCTGTGCAAAGGAAATTTTCAACCTAAGAGTGAAGAGTCTCAAAGGGTTTTGACTGCAAAGGAAAAGGAAAGAAAAAATCCAAGCCAATCTGCCTTTTCCACCCCCTCTATTTGTCAGTTGCTCCCCCTCCTTTAGACTGTCAGATTTCACTCCCATTCTACTGTATGGGCACATAAATCTTGCCAGAAATGCTTCACTCACTTAACACCTACCTGCTGGAGCTTAGATTCAGAGAGAGGGGAGAAAAGCAACCTCAAATCGTGGCAATTCTTATAAATCACAGTGTTGCTAATCTCTTTTCAAGAGAGTCAAATGTAAAGTCATGTTCCTTCTTGTGAAAACATTACTAGCCTGTGGGTGTCAACACAGCCTTCTTTTCCAAGAAATCTGTTGCATCCCACAGCGACTCTAGAGAAATTGCACTCTGATGACAGTGAAGAGAGTCTGCTAGAAAAACATCACACGCCAATTCCATACAACAGCAACCTCAACGAGCACTTGTTTTTGTAAGATCAGCTCTCTCTAATTTCACAAAAAGCAGAACTGAACTTGACCAAGATGTATTTCATGGGAGTTGTTTTTACAACCTCATTGTTGCGAGCGCTTTCCCCACCCCAAAAATCACATTTTCTGCTTCCTTATTCATGCCGTGCCAAGACACACTATCCCATTTCTTTACAGCTCCCATATAGAATAAACAAGAACATAAACCACCTAGCTGCTACCTTCACACATCCTTCTACACCCTGTCTTCTAGGACTGTCTTCTGGGACTGTATCCTCTGCAAGGACATCTCCTCAGCACCAAATAGGTCAGCCCTTGCAGCTACCCTGTTTTCATAAAAGTCTTGTCCCTTCCTGCTGAAAAGGTCATCCCCAGTCCTTCAGATCTTAAGAAGATCCCAAGCTACTTCCCAGATTATTATCTGGAGGGTGTCCATAGACCACTTGCAGGGAAAGAGCCTTTTCCAGAAAGCGTTTTTACAACTAAGTGAAGAAAAACAGAGATGCTTTATGAAGAGAGGGCAGAGTCTCAGTCAATCAGAATGCAGTGCATTACTGAAAGACAGCRCCCATTAAGTACTTTGTTCCAGTATTTAAGGAGTGGCTACAAAGAAGATGGAGACTCCATTTTTTACAAGGAGCCACATGGAAAARACAAAGGTTAACGGGTACGAGTGACTCCTTGGGAGATTTTGATTACAAACAAGAGAAAAATTTTTACAATGTGAGCAATCAGCTGTTGGAATGATCTGCCTGGGGAAGTGGTGAATTCCCCGGTGTTTGACACTTTTAAGATGCAGCTGGAGATGGTGCTGGGCTATCTTGTGCTTTTACCCAGAGAGGTTAGACCAGATGATCCGTTCCAGCCTGGTATTCTACGATTCTAGTTGCATTTGAAGTCACCTGAAGTGTGGGACTCCTCTATGTTAGAAGTTATCAGAACAGGAAAATCATTTGAATTCATGTGAATGATGAGGAGCACCATAAAATGACCAGAGATCCTTCTAGTTAATTCCTGTGTTACCCAGTCTGAATCATTGGGGTTTACAACTYGTGTGTGTGTGTTGGGTTTATGTATTCATCTATTTGGGTAGAGAGAGAAGTTCATATGCCCATTTACGTGTGTTGGAGTAGCGTCTAGAGCTCAGACCACAGCTTTGCCTGGGCTGTGTTTCTGTCCAAAGTAATGACTCGGCGTGTGACAAGTTCCTGTGAAGTCATGGGGCTGTCTGAGAAGGCTCCACTCTAGACAACACTTACCCTTTCCAGCCCTTTCCAGCCCTCCCGCTTCCCTGTCCGCAGTTACCCCACTGCCGGGGTGAAGTCAAGACCCCGCCTTTTCAGCCTGCCCTGGGAAAGCCACGGCACATTCCAGGCTGTGTCTGTCAGCCTGGCATGCACACCTCCGGCATGAACAGGCAAAGCTTTGCACCTCACAGCCCTTGAGGGGTGCACTCGCTGGATGACGGATGTGCTGTCGCCGCGGGATGCTTCATTACGGGAGGGTTTGTTACAGAATAAACAAAAGTTGTTCGAATGCAGCTATTCTYATGGAAATAAGTGCCTGCTCAAGAGGAAAAAGAAGCTGGTTCCACTTCACACATTGTTCTTTATCTTCCAAAGAGCAGGAGGAAGAAGTCACCTCCTCCTCCTCCTAAGGTTCATGCTCTCACTTCATCATGCAGTGGGGAGGTCTGGGGAGCWGCTGCTGTTTGTGATTCCCTTTCTCTCTCCCTCCCAAGTTGCAGCCTGCACTCCCCAGACCCAGGAGAAATCAGCCCAAGAGCTGGCTGTGCAAAGGGGCTCGGGCAGCAACCCCACCAGCAGTCCCCACCTCACAGGATCAGTCAGCCCCACTCCCTGGTCTCACCTCACTGTGACCACATCTGTGGTGTCCCCTCCCACATCTCTTGCTTCTTTGATGATCCAGAAGTCYGGGAAAATCTGACAAAACCTTTCAAAACCCATCAAAAATAAGGCAGGAAAAGGAACAGAAGGAAAAATCACTGAAAACAAATGAACCTAAAGGCAAAAAGAAGCGCATACACATTTTAGAATTACTATCTGAGGGATCTGGAAGAAAAAAAAAATCATTTTTCTATGAATCGTTTCCTATTAAAGTTTTGTAGCAAATTATGACCCCAATAAGAGCATTGGCAAGCTGGCATCTATTTTGTTCTGGTTCATTAATCCCTTCTGAGAGGTGACAGCCCACATAATGATTTCTTGGCAAGGCGAAGAGGCAGTTCTTTGGGTAAATCATAACTCCACTGGCATCACATGGTACCACAATAATTTATACCACACAAGGGCCTATTCCACCGTCTGAATTCCCTTGCCCATCGCTTTGCAGTTTGTATCCAGGCCAGCCTGACTTTTATGGTTAACATCCCCATCGTTTGTTATTCACACTGTGGCAGAAACTTGAAGTCACAAACCAGGATGCTGCTTGCACAGGGTTGGGTGCTGTGACAACATATGCAACAGACTTCCAAAGAGCTTTAACTCTTACTCTGCTGTTATCTGTCATGTTCCTACACCCAGTCCATCCAAACAGATTTTCACCAAGTGCTCAAATGGCTGAACTTTGGCCAAGAAGGCACCGTGGAATTATTCACAGTGGCAGGCCAGATGAAATGTAAGCATCACCAATTCATCCAATTATTTTTCAATAGAAGCTGGGGCCAGCAGGGACTTTGTACATCATTACTCTTGATATTCCAGACATTCTTGTTTGGAGTTTGGTTCTGCAGAAAGAAATAATAGTTTGTTTCATTGACAAGAGAGGACAAGTAAAAATTAGCAGATTTTATGTGACATAAAAAAGCCCATTAGAAAATGATGTTTAGAGAGAGGCGTTTTTCATCGTGCAACACAACTCTTTACCATGTTTCAAAATAAAATACAGATGAAAAGAATATGACTATGCCTACCAAATATTATTTTTTGAGTCATCTGTAAGTTTAGAGAGATTATAAGAGAGTAATATAGGAATGTGATGAATAAAAGAAGGGGGAAAGTGATAGTAGTTTAAAATAAATCTTTTTTTTGGCTCTGTTCACTGAAGAAGCTAATAGTGGCTTCCCAAAAGTTGATTTTGGTAGTGATTCACTTCAATGCTTTATTTCATTTATTGTTCCTGTAAAACTGAACTTCAKCACAAATCCAAACCATAAAGGACTTCTGGATTGCTTGAGATCTGACTCCAAATCTCCRTTCTGCATATGAGCCAGAACAGAAGTCTAGGTCTGAATGCCCTCAAATACTATGGCTCTACTTGTGGGTCCACATATGCTCAGCTGGGGCTTCTCCCCACTGGAAAGGCATTTATTAACCAGGAAACAAACAGGGACAATCTCTTTAAAAATACTGACAAAATGACAGTTSAACAACTTGAGCTGGAATCTGCCTGGAAGTGACTCTATAAACAGAACTATCCGTGAATCAAAAATCTCTTTACATTTTTGTTGCAACTTGATTTAAATTTCTGGGTTATTCAAATTTATGTGAAATCGAGATAAACCTCCAAGATTCAGTCACTTTTAATAGCATGAGATACAGACTTCTCAAACCTGCTGTGAAAGCTGAAACCTGGGCCAGCTTTTCATCCACAAGCCGAACTTAACATCAGTAAAAAAGACATCACGCTCTTCTCTCATTTCCTATACAGTTTAAGGAAAAAGGGGGAAAGAAAAAAAAAAAGAAACAACCACGAATATCCAGGACAGAGAAAAAATTSATTTCTGAAAAACATAATCCTTTGTCATTCTGGCACTTCCACTTCAATCAGATGCTTTGTTTCATACATCTACCAGCTTGCATGCATCCCCAAATCCTCATGGGAGATGCACAGCCTCTTTACAAGCAGGGCAAACCCCAGAGGTGACCCAGAAACCCTCTCAGCAGAGCACTTGCCTGCACCCGTCAGAGGCTGAGCACAGCTGAATTGGCACCTTAACCCGTACGAAGCCACCRCTGCCAACTCCAGGCAGGAATTTTCTAACTCCTTGTTCCAAAAAAAAAAACCTCTCCAGCCAAAATCCCCTCCTGGCCTGCAAATCTGTTCAGGCATACACCTCTGTGTTGTAAATGGAATATCTGGCGCTCTGCAAAGCCGTGCTGAGGGAGCCAACTGGAGCCGAGCGGAGCGAGCGCTGGGAGAAGGTGTTGGAGCTGTTGGATTCGGTGACTGCACGAGTGTCATATCCAAGGGAGCACTGCACTTTTCCCTTTAATAGTCGTGTTGGTGGGTATGGATTCGTCACCTGGGCTTTCCACACCTGATAATGGGTGTTTGAGGAGGACTTCTGGAACAGTCTCATGTGGAAGACGCTCACCTGCCATCCTGCTTGCAGAGGAAAGCAAAGCCCTCATGCCATCCACTGACCTCAGCAGTTAAGAGTTACAAGGGACTCAGGGTGTCCTGTTTAGTCCCAATAACGTGGTTATTGTGCCCAAACTGTATCTTTTCAAGTCCAGGCCAAAGAAAATGGAGCCTCTGAAATCACTAATGAACACCAGTCCGAAGACTGCAACTTATACATGCCTTTGGATACACAAAGCATTTCTAACAGGGTTGGTATGAACCGATTAAAATTTGATACTTTGTTTTTTCTGCTTTCTAGATCTCAGCGCTTTTTAAAGGGTCACATTATTAAGRGAGAGAAACGGGAAAAAAATTAATATTAGGTAGAAGGGATTTTGCATTTTTCTTAATGAACTAGGAGGGTGACTGAACACCATTCCATCCAGGGCAATGAAAAGGCTGAAGCATGAAAGCATAAACTTTCATTCTAAGGGTAAATTGGACTGAAAACTGTCTGAGTCAGTGCCAATAGCCTGATTTCCGATTTTGCTATACATGCATTCAGGTTTATTCCAAGGTAATACTTGAGGTACTATGAAGTAATAATGGAGTAATGAGGTAATCCTGAAATAATGAGGAAAACCTAATTTTTCCCAGACAGCAGTAGCAGAGTATCTCACAGTCCTGAAAAGCTGTGCGAGGTTTGCAAAGCACTATATCAAACATTTATTGGCCAGAGTTTATATTTCACCATAATTTTCCTGGAGATTTTCCTCTCTTTAGAAGTCAACAAAGAAAAGCAGAAACAAAGGCTGGATGATTCCTCAGGAATCACTGGTCTATTATTTTCCCGAGGGCATGACTCTCCACACCCAACAGACATCTGTCTGATCTGGTATCAAAAACTCCAGCAATAAAGAATCTACTCAGCTGTGGTTGAACTCAGCACATGGTAATTCAAATTAAATTCGTAAAGGTGAAGAGCATCTGTAAGGCCCCACAATGAGTAGGAAAACACAACTGTGCAGCAAATTGTGGGAGGCAGCACCTGGCCGTGTAAGGCAGGAGGGTCCTTCCTAAAAAGAATCCATCCAAYCTCTACAAGATGAGCCTTGCAGGCAGATGCTCCTTCTACTGTGTCCTGAATAAGCATCTCTTTCCCTCTCACAAGCAAGGAAAAAAGCTTTTAAGAGGGAAGGAAAGGGAACACAGCATCAGCTGGGGAAAGCACAGCCTCTCTCTGTACCAATGAATAACAGGGACACCTTTAGCAGCAGTCTGAGTTTACTTAAGTTCACATTTTCCATGTGTGGATGCCCAACAGGTGAATGCAACTTCTACACATCGTCCACGTGCATCTTCCCATCTTCCACACATTAAAGCACAGCAGGTCCTTTGCCACTTGTGTCCACCTTCCCAGAGGCCAGTTCTTCCTGTGTTCAATGTGTGTAGGAAGTTTGCACGAGGCTACCATTGCTTAGAAAGAAACTTTTCCATCCCAGGAGGCTTCTGGACCCCATTGCAGTCCTCTGGGAGCTGTGGTGTYTCCCAATTGCTCCCAGTCTGATGCACTTTGCCTGTGTGAGGTCTCYGCATTTGGGCTTTCCCTTCATTCACCAGCAAGGGGAGCAAAGGACACTTTTCTCCTTGGAGCTCCTGGCTGCAAGATTTACAGTCTGGGATCTGCCTGGGGTTTTTTCCTCATTTGGCAGCCAGGTCCTTTGACACCTTAGGTACTGTGCTGTCATAYGAGTCCCCAAGGCCAAGCCTGCTGAGGTGCATTTCACTTGATACCCAGGATGGAGAGGCTTTGGTGGAGTAGCATCCTCAGGAGAAAGCACCAGTGCTTTTCTGAACTCCTCAGGCAACTATTGCCACATCCTACACCAGACTGCAGGCCCAGTAGGCATTGCCCGGTTACTCCCTGAATTTTTGGACTGCAGAGTTGAGGGGCAGTGASGGATGGCTGCTCCCTGGGAAAGGGGAGCCAGGAGCCCAGACTCATAACAAGGCATCAATGCATCAGCTCCAGGGCTTGTTGGACTCATTGTGGAGTTCCCTGGCCAGGCAGAAAAATAACCTATTAAAAGGAAAGAAAAGTGTAGCTGTTTCCTGACCAAAGGAGCTGAGTTAACTCATGGCAGCGGCTGAAAAGAAAGGAAGGGTCAGGACCATGCAGGCAGGAGTGGGAGCAGGGTATGGCAGGAGTAGAGGGGGAGGGAGAACGATGCAAGGTGGTGTTCTTGGAGGTGGCAGACCATAGTACTGGGTCACTTGCTGTAGGTGGGCACACATGGATCACCTGCTGTGCTCTGCAGCAGGAGAAACCCTGGATAGCAGCTCTACGGAAAGGGGAGCTGTATGTCCTCCCCTGTTTACCAGTGTGTAATAGCAGGAGATCTCTCCTCTCTGAAGCATTTTTGAGCTTGCAGTTAGTTAAAAAGTAGTCCTATGCCTGTTCTTTCCCTTTTTACCTATGGATGGGAGTAAAGAGCTTTTTACCTCTCAATCTCCGAATCACTGGGCTTACAATAAATATATCCACTTTAAGAAAATGCAAGACATAGGAAGTGTTCACAACAGCCAAGAAGAATAGATTATCGCATCAGTCTTGGCAATATTTATAGTTTTCCATGCATTTATACATTGCATGTGGTGCAGCTGACTTAAAATACAACCCAGAAAAAAACAAGTTGGCCTAGCTTGGAAAAATCTCATGTGCTTCAAGGTACTTGCCTAGGCTCACCAAGCTCATTTTTTGGTTTTGCATTAAAATTCTACAAGGACACAGAACTAACCCCACACCAGCTATTTCAGGCATGGCAATGTGGTATTTAAAAGTTTAACATCATAATCTGAAACCTGTAACTTGGGCCAAGTCACCCTAATATACTTTCCTTGGAGCAACATTTTATAATGATCTTTGGGAACTGTATATATGCTGTGCATTAATCTTGTCCTTAATTTTGTGCTTTCTATAAAATTTTTAAAAGTTAAAAATAATACCTGCTTAAGCATGTAAAAGTCAAATAAATATTCAAAAAAACTCCTCCAGAAAAATACCCAAGCAGATGACGAATGCCGGCATATATAGAAATGAGATCATTTTCAGCTTAATTTTTTTTAAATGAAGCTGTTCTGGTATGAGAGTACAGGTAGAGGTTTGATGCTCTTCCAGATACTTTCTATGCTATAGGTTTTATCCCAGAGAAGTTGTGGGTGTCCCATCCCTGGAAGGGTTCCAGGCCAGGTTGGATGGGGCTCTGAGCAACCTGGTCTCGTGGAAGTTGTCCCTGCCCATGGCAGGAGGAGTTGGAACAAGATGATCTTTAAGGTCCCTTCCAACCCAAACCATCCTATCATTCTGTGAGACATGACTGACAAAACACTCCTTTCAAAGAATAACATAAAAACTATTCTATTTTTCTCCCTAGAACTGTTTCTTTATTTTAGCTAAAGCACATTATTATGCAATCTAAGTGCCTTTGTCTGATCACTTGGTCGTGTTTGCAGAGAAATTGGATCCTGTCCCTGCCAGGTGAGCTTCAGGACCTGCAAGGGTCAAAGCCAGGCTGATGCAGAGAGCTAGAGAGCAGGTTTGTTGTAGGCAGGCACTGCCCCATACCACTTTTCTGGAAGAGCAGGTAAGAAGCTGCAGGGCTGTGACACACACAGAGCCCTGGTTTCATCCCCAGATGACTCCCTTTGCAGCTCGCCTAGGGAATGTCTGTCTCTTTTCCTGACTAACCTCTCCTCCTCTTTTTCCTCCCCTCCCAAGCCCCAATGAAGCACAAAGTTTCTGTGCCAAACACGCTCCCATTGTTTCCCCTGTAGGACACTGAGTGCAGCATAATTCATTTCCACKATTTGGTTCAGGAAGAGCATCAAGCAAGAGACTTGAAGAGCTCCATATGTTTAGCCTGTCAAAGAGAAGATCGAATACTCTTTTGTTGTAAGTACCTTATGTACTTTAATCAAGCAGAAGCCAAACATGGATTAATATCTGGGAGTTATATCTGGAAAAATTCGAATGAGAAGGCACAGTGTTCTAAGATAATGATTAATTGTTTTCCCAAAACTTCCACATGAAGAGGTGAATCCTTTATCTCAAGCCCAGGTGCCTTTCTGGAAGAGATGCTTTAGGCAAACACAAGATGTTGAACCCAGGTTAAGGCTAATTGGGTGAAATTTTCTGGAAGTCAGACCACTAGTTTACCTGGCCTTGAAGTGCAGATATCTGATAATCACCTGATTTTAAAATGTATTTAATGTGAACACAAAAGATTCAAGGCAGAAACATATTTTAGAAGATTAAAAAGTCTATCTGTAGTTTATGCCATTCAAATCTGTAAAGCCACAAGAAAAGATGATCATATTCCCTTCACCATGGAAACACAAGTACACTGAAGAAATCAAAATGTTGGTTGTTTTGTGATAGAAGACAAAATGGGACACGAGGGCTGTGAAGTGAGTGGTTAAAAATGAATTAAAAAAAAACAAAGGCAACTTGTTAGAGACAGAACTTTTTTAAAGACTGAAAGACTCAATTTGTAAAATGCACCCTGTAATTGCAATGGGAGGAAGGCAGCAAAAGACACATTTCTTGGGAAAGATACTGGTAAACCCCAAAGACCACACCTGGAAAGCCTGGCATGCAACAGCAAGTTGAGGAGGCAGGGGGTAAGGTGGCATGGCAAGATGGAAGACCATGAAAAATAAAAATCAAGCTGTCCTAAAAGCTGGGTCAGTAGCTATTACATGAAAAAAATCACGCCATTTCACAAATCTGAACTGATTTTAGTATCATTCACTTCTCCTGAGGCAGTGGAAGGACAACAGTGTGAGGTTGTTGCTGACCATTTTTCAATTTAGCAATGCTTTCTGTTGCTAAGACACAGACGTGATTTTTCTGATTGCCTGAACATGATTACCAGTGAGTTTTCTATTAGAAATAAATGTGTAAAATGACTATTTCACTGTGGATACAGAATTCAATGTCACAAATATGAGGACCTTCATACAGAGAAGGACAGCTATAAATTCCTCTTGGATATATTTTCTTCTCTCCCTGGAGTAAATCAGGAGCAAGTTGGAGTAAGTAAGGGCCAAGGCTTCTTTCACTCTCAGCAGCTTCTGGGAGGGCTTCCCAAAGTCATGGGGCATGGCAGCCTGTCAGTGAGGGATAACATGGATTAGGTAAGTACCTTCAGCTTTGTCTCTCTTTTTCTTCTGAGAAAAAGCCCCTTGCTTTTTTTTTCCCCCTCAAAGCAACCGCAGCAGTTAGCCAATATTGGATACCTTGAGGGTTGTTTCTATTGGGAAAAGAAGCCAGTGCTGGAGCTGGGTGCTTTGTGCAAGGCTGATTATTGAAAAGGGATGTTAGGAGCCCTATTTCCCTGAACTCAGCATGGACGGACAATAGGACGCAGTTTCTATTTCAAGACTCTTTTCTGCCAACACAATCCATAACAGAACTTCTTTTTTCCCCCGGTCTCTCTCTCTCTCCACAGCTTTATCTGAACAGCAGATGACAAGCAATTTTCTGGTGTGTCCTCATTTTCCATCTCTCTCTATTTCTTTCCCTGCAGACAGGGCATGCACACTCAGCTGGTATTAATTCAGTTCCCTACGTCTTTTTGTTCTCTGTGTCCTCACTCAGGCTACCATTTAGATGGGTTTCTCCCATCAGGAACAAAGAGGACATTAATTTGTCCACTGTTTCACTGATTCAAAGGTATTAATGCTTACCAGATTCGGAGCAGAGACGTGACTGCATATGGATCAAAGACAAGATTTGCTGAGGGCCATTCACTCACCAAGACAAAAACACCTCAGCTGTAGCTCCCTCAGCCTCTCCACTTGACTTGCTGGCACGTGCAGTGACAAACCACTGAGGACAAGTTTCTTTCCTAACACAGGCCAGTTGCAAGGACAAGTTTCTTTCCTAACACAGGTCAGTTGCAAGCCAAAACCTTCATTTGCTGAAAGCTGTGCCATACCAGTCCACATCCACTTGAGTTGCAACTGTCTAGGGCTGCAAAGTCAAAAGAGGAAAATAGTTCCCCCAAATATGAAAGTGTAGCTCTTTTTCTATACCAAAAAGACAATTTTATTTTGTTGTCATATTGCTTGTTCTTTTGCAGCATGGTCTATACTTGATTTCAAGCTAAACCACACCCTGGCTCACCGTGCTGGAATGCTGTCCTTAATGGACAGGGTGGACAGTGAGTAGACCCTCAACAACTCATAAGATAATGACCCTCAACAACTCATAAGATAATGTGAGACACAGAACACAAGAAAGCATAATGCAAAAGCTTCAGCTCAGTTCCTATTTGAGCAGAAATCACTGCTTGTTTATTACTTATTTTCCAGGTTTGCTTGCAAGTAAAGTTGTTTCCTGTCAAACTGGGCTTCCACATTTTGAAGAGCCTCCTATATCAGCCCCGTGATAGAGGAGCATGTAAAGCTCAGCTGTGYAAATGCAGTTTTTTAAAAATCAGGTCAGATAAATGCTGCCTATGAAGAGGGTCAAACAGCAGAAAGAAGAGAGAACAGAAAGGGGAAAAAAAAAGCATGGCTGTCTTTCCTGTTCTCATTTAGCCTGAATAAGAAATTAAGGAGGGGAAGAGGGAAGGAAGAGGAAAGACAGAACTAGAACAAAACTATTTCAGGATCTTTTATGGATGACAATCTTTACTATTTACATATAAAACCAGACTGGACAAAGCACTAAAAATACACTGTATCTCATTGGGAACAATCCTACAGCAGCAGGGAAATAAAGCAGTTGACACAAATGGCCTTTTTCTATCATTAGCCTCTGCGATTCCATACCCATTTCATCCACAGCGTGTATCCTTCTTGCAAGTCTCTCTGTAATAATAGTTCCAGAAATACAATCCACCCAGCCCTCATTCTCTGCACTACTGAGGAACTGGTGCTTTTTAGTGCTTGTCATATTGGTATGGACATTGATGACAGGAGTCCCGATGTTCCTCTCCGTTCCATTAGTTTTATACCACCATAATTCATGCAGGGAAAAATGTACAAGCAGAGTGTTTCACACAGGTTTTGGGGTGATTTCTGCAGAAAGAACAGACGATGCAGCGTGCTACAAAGGTCCTGGAGAAAATGAGCACCATTATCTGTCATTGATATACACAGAAATGACTTAGTAGCCATTAAACAACTGCCTTGACTTTTACACTTTCTCTCAGTTCTCCAGGTCTAGAGTCACCTGTCTTGATTATACTAAAGGTGTCTTGTCAGTCTTGCAGCAAAAGCTATTTTTGCAGGGCAAATTCCCCTGACCTGAAAATAATGGGGGATTTGTCATTACCAAAAATATTAGGCATATGAAGAGTTTCAGATAATAAGAGAATAAAAGTATGAGGCTCATGAAGAGTTTCAGTTAACACCAGAATAGCCCTTAAAGCACTCTCTGGGAAGGTAGAAGGCCATATAGAGCACCTACTGTAGGTTTTGAACCCTACCCAGCACTCAAATATCATATTCTCTCTTTCCCTTTTGAGGTCACCACTTAGCAGGAGATTGCAGCTTGTTTGAGTGTGTGGGTACTCTAACTGAAGCCAAAGYAGTCAGGAACTTTTTTCAACCAGTGGTTTTGTTTCAGGCTTTTCCCCCTGAGGTTATCTGAAGATCACATTTGATGTGAGTTCCTGGTTTCTCTGTGTTGTTACAGAGTTGACCTGGCATGGCATGAAGGTCTACACCATGCAAATATTATCGAGGTTGACATTCTTCTCCACGTATTCAGCTTCTCACTGCAGCCTTGTGGCTTTGTTGTTTGGTGTGGGACAAGGGGAACCTTTGGGCTCGGATGGCCCAGATTTCTTATTTGAGGTGCTCTGGCAGTGTGTTGTGAAGTCCAAAGGTCAATCCAAATCCAATTGATGGTCTTAGAAATATTTGTGGTTCCAAGCTGGCATCGTTTCAAAGAAGAAGAGAAGAGGAGATATGTTCTATGCACAGATTGCTCAAGAGCTTAATCAGCCCTTTCCCTCAAGTGGAGGAAGGTAACTGCTCTGTCAGAGTTAGAGTAGGTTGCCCTTAACACATTAATCACGAACTGACTTTGGTTGTTTCTGACCCAGTTGTATCATTTTAACAAGAGGATGAAGAGCACTCCTTACGAAACCACAGGCTTCCCACTCAAGCTGTCTCGTCTGCAGTGTTTAATATTCCACTCCTCTGATGCTCATCRCAGCACTACGTGCAGGGAGGGGAGGATCAAATGCCTGATGCTTCCTCCACTTGCATTTTGGATCCCTGGCACCCGTCGTGCCCTGGCTTCACAGCAGCAGCAGCAGCAGCAGCCAAGGCAGCTTGTGCAAAAGGCCTGAAATGCCATGTTTTACAAGCTGAAATATGAAGTGATAACTTCAGGAAGTTTGTTCATACTTYGGATAGGTGACCGAGGGAGGAAGCAAGTGCATGGTTTCAGAATGAGTGAATTATTTAAGCCAGCAGTCCAGAGATGCAAAGGAGGGATGTCAGGTCTCTGGAAGAAGCTGAACTGGACTGTATTCCCTTGGCATCAACAACAACAGCGTGGGTGTTCTGAATGCTACCAAGTCCTGGGTTTTGACACGAAATTTTGCATCACCAGGAAAAAAACATCTGTTCAAATTTTCTTCACCAACACTTCTGTAATTTAGCAACTTGCCAGCTGCATAATAAAATCAAACTGGGCATGTTGCCTTATGTTTGGCACTTTGGTTTATTTACATTTTGCAAAGGTGCCCAAACATCATTGGGCAATGATAGATGAGAAATTCACACTAATACTGCAGGTTCTTAGATTATTAGTCATTCTTGGACAACTGAGATAATGTCACACAAAAGCTGAGAGAGCCAGAGGGCTTTTTTAAACCTGTTTTTCAAAGCTAATGAGGTTTGTCTATTTCCAGTGTATTTGTATTTTTAATTATGTGCAACTCTGAGACCTGGCAATACTTTTTGAACCTGTTCAACAATTTAAAAGAAAAAAAATCTAACAGGAAGAGGGGAAGAGTTGTCAAGGATACAAATTTCAGCCAAATTCATTAAAACAGAGAGAGAAAGAGCCAATTAAAATTTACATGGGAGAAAGGAAAGGGCAAGAAGGACTGAAAGAATGGAGAGACTATAAATGACCAGCTACAAGGGAAAACTTCAGTTACAGTTCATGTTTTAGTAAAACTGAAGTTGATCAAACTCAAACAAAAACCACAGTAAACTAGACTTCCTTTATTCCAGTGGTTGAGGAGTTACTTGGGGTTTCAGGTTCTTTATGCGATTACATTTTCCTGCATAATATTCCTTACACATACTACTCAGCTACACATAAAGGGGCTTTAAACAATGAGAGGAGGCTGGAATATTTAACGGATAAATTTAGAAGGGAGGGAGGCATTCCACTGTACCAATTGGACTTCACCATCTCCCCTTCCTTGGCATCTAGAGAAAACTCCATTAGAAAAGCAAGAARGCATGACAAAGTAAACCACAATTTTTTCCCTACTGAGAGCTTCAGGCATACAAATGAGTTCTTGCCAGATAGCAAGTGAGATTGTATCATTTCCAAACAACTGRCTCAAAGAAAAAAAAATAAAATGCAGGCACCTTGAGAATTCTCTGAGACTCCAAACTGCAGAGATCGTTTTGCAAAATTAAGCTTTGCTCTTGGATTACAAATGTTTGTGCCAAATTTCAGTTTCCGATGCTTTTGCCTGTGTGTGAGTAAGTGTGAAATTATTAATCCTTGAAAGCAGGGATTCATAATAGCGGAGTTATTGACATTTTCTTGGCTCTAACACTGCAGATGYGATGCTAAAGACAAGAAACATTCCCACTGTTTGATGAAGAGGGTACCCAGGAAACACCAGCAGTAATCATTCTCCAGGCAGAAGATGTTTTCTGTCATCTGCTTCTTGACAACTATAAATAAAGGACTCAATCTGATTTTTATACACTATTTCTACACCGTAAGAGACAGAATGATATATCCCACAGTTTGCAATGGAAGCCATACACACAGYGAAGAGATTATAAACAAAGCATGTATGCACCACAAATGTTTGTGGTTTAGGCAGTGTTGTGAAGCAGAGGTTCACAACTGCACTTGTTGGCCTCGGTTAATGCAGAAACACCATTTCTGGTGCCGTAGCTGAAGTGTTTCAGAGGCAAATGTTGGTACACAGGCAGAGCATGAAATCAGTACTTGCTTGCTGGCATAAAAGAACTGCTATTTAAAGCTACCAAAGTGAAATGCTACCGTTAGTTGTTTTTTTTTCTCTGAACTATGTCAAACTAAGATATTTAAAAGCAGAAATACAGAAAATACAGTGTGGTACTCATCCCCAGGCCTAGAATATCTCTAAATGAAGCACCAGCACTCCCTGGGAGAGCAGGGGAGTTAAAGAACTCTGGAAAAATACAGTCCTCCTCCTTGAGCTCACAGCTCAGCTCTGCTCTTCTGTTCCTCTGCAACAAGTTGGGAGCCCACCAGGAAAGGTTCAGAAGAGGCAACCAGTGAAACCTTCATTGTTAGAGGAAACAAAAACCTTGGAAATTGTCTTTACTTTGCAACTCTATGTGATTCAGTGGGCCCTGAGCTCGCACTGGTGCAAGTCAAACAGCTCAGCGGATTTAACAGCTTAGCCCCACCTGGGCAAGGCACCAAACTCAAGCTATTGGACTTTCACCAGCAGGACTGCAAYGATGCAGCTGTGCTGCTTCCCATTCCAAGGCAGCAGGACTGCCAGCAGCTCCACACCGAGCTCCGAGCAGTGGGTGCCTCTGGAGTGCTCATGGTCTTTGGAAAGCAAGGATATTCTGTGCACCTAGGAACATGGGCCAATTCCCTTCCCTTCCCTTCCCTTCCCTTCCCTTCCCTTCCCTTCCCTTCCCTTCCCTTCCCTTCCCTTCCCTTCCCAAACCTTCCCAAACCTTCCCAAACCTTCCCTTCCCTCTTCTTCAGGTCTGGCCATTTCATTACCACTTAGGGGGAAAATAATAAACATAAGCCACACAAAACACAGAACTACTGGGCAAACAGGTAAATGAGGTACCAATCCAGAACTCTGCATTTGAACACTTAATTTCATTTTCTTGTGATAAAAACTCTCTTTATATTCTGTTGCCTGAATCAGCATGGCCTCCTTTTGTCACCACTCCCGAGTTCCCGGGAAAATGTCTTCTTCTCTCCTTACTTCTTCCTGCAGGACTATGGCCATTCAGCCACGTGGAATCCATCACCAGTTGCAGACAAAGAGTGAAAAATAAAAAAACTGAGAAAGCTCTAATTGCCAGTGTTCACATTACCAAATCTGCAACGAGAATGAATCTTCGCAACCATGCCCCGGCTCCGGGGGATTACACACATCTTTGGGAAGCGGATCTCACCCTCTGCCCGTTCCCAATCTGCCCTGCAGATCTTCCACAGCTTTTCCAGGAGCACACAGCTTCCCTGCATGGCAGTGGTATCGGTTTGCAAGCAAATGACCATGCCGGGGAGCGCGAGTTCTCAGGCTATCTGATGACTGTATCAGCACGGATGTGTCAGCGCYGTTCTCACACGGCATCGCAGAGCCTTGCACGGAGCCCATGTGAGAGTGAGTGAGAAATCAGCTGAATCTAATCAGAAGGAATGGCATAATTAACACGAATTCTGTGAGGAGCTGTTTGTTAAGTGATATGCAGTTTCTCTGTTTAGKGGCTCATTATTCAACCAAGCCCGGGTAAAGCTTCGCTGTCTCCACGGAGCACAATGTAAATAGAAAAAACAGCTTCATTTTCCCCATCCTGTCACTGCAGACCATAATTTAAGCTGATCATACTTTTCCATTTTTCACAGAATTTTTCCACAGTGTGGATAGGGGCATCTAAAGTGTTATTAAAACATGTTAGCTGAGGAAAGGGAGGGAGGCAAGCTGGCCAGAGCTGCTTGGAGAGGACAGCCCCACTGCTTTCTGGCTCCTCCTGAGTCTGCTCAAAGTGTGAGGAAACAAGAATATAATAACAGATTTCTGGTGAGACAACGAAAGCATCAGTGAGGCAAGTTCTGCAAAGAATTTCAAGCTCACATGGGGAGGTTTTCTTGAAAAGTAGCTTTCTCTTTGGGAATAACCAAATAAAATCAGTGTTGTCAGGAGATGTGGAATTGCATCCACTCCACGGCACTGCATTGTATGCAAGGAGAAATTTCAGTCAGTAGAAGGCAGGGAGGAACAAGAAGCATCAAAGTGGCTGTTGCTGGAGGAGTAGCTCCAACATGACACAATATATTGTCACCGCCACAAGCCAACCAGCGTTGCCTCAGCCCCACCATCCACCTCGGAGCACRGTAAATGCTCTTCCTTTCCCTGCTGCCAAGGACTTGTGTGCTAATGGACTGCTGACAGATGGGTGAGAACACTTGTTTTATTTTTCTCCTTTTCTTAATTTCTAAAAAAAAAAAACCCAACCCCTTGGGAAAAAACAAATGCCATCCATTCCTCTGCAGTCTAAGGAAATACAGGCACYTCCTGTTGATTTACATAGCTTAAAAAAAAACAACAAACAAAACCTACTGTGTCCTGTTATGTGAAATGCAAAGAGTGGCATTAGACTTTCTTCCTTTTYGTGCAAGAAATGCACTCATGTAACAGCTGTTGGCACACCCAAGCTGTGCTCCACAGCTGCTGCTGACCAACAGCAAACAGGAGACCACCACCATGGGAGGGCAAGGACACCTAAACAGTGGACCCCAGGTTTCAGTGTAAAATCTAGGTAGGAAATCAAGGCTAATACATGACCAAAGACATAATTTAGCTGGAGAGCAGCACAGTGAATGCTTTTCCCTCTTTACTTCTCCCTTTTTTAGTGCCCACAATCATGACTTTTCTTCTTAGGACTTCCACAAGTCTACCAGAGAAGTGCTGAGCAGAAATGCATGTGCCCATGCAGAATACTGCCTCACAGGCCTTTCCTCATCTTTAGTGTCTTGGATTCACCATGCTTGGGCAGAACATCTGCCTAGGACTCAGATTTACCAGCTGTGCCTTCCCTTTCCTGCCCAGAAACCCTGTCCAGGCAGGATCTGAAAAATACATATCCATTTGGCCTGAATTTCTCAACGTTCAGCAGTCCAGAAGGAGCAATATTTCCAGTCAGAAAATGAGACAAGATCAACAAAACCCAGACACGTGGCAGTTGTGTCTCTTACAGCATAGATGGACTGGATGCATCCTCCCTTGGAAAACACTTCCATCATTATACCTCAGTTTCAATAACTTCTATCACAAGCTGGACCCCATTGCATCAGTTCACCCTTGTTTCAGCAAATTGCAGCTCAGCCTTGCTCCTAGGCTCCTGTTAGTGAGTCCTGAGTGGCAGCTGAGGAAATCAGAGCATGTTTTTAACTGCAGGGGTTTGAGGAACCAAAAGTTACCCCAAACCCCACACAGCCATTAGTGTGCAAATGTGAGGCTGGTCAGACGTGCAAGGGATGTCTCAGTGGAAAGAGAAATAGAGACCAACCTTAAATCCATTGCTGATGATGACTCAGAAACGAAGGAGCAGGAAGAGCAGATTGAGGAGCAAACCACAGCACAACTGAGAGAACCAATTTCCAAATAAGCTGCAGTTTGGCCAAGCTGCCCTAAGAGCAGCAGGTTTGTGGTAGAACAGATATTTCTTGGGAACATGAAGCTGTGCCTCCACTTGAGCAGAAAGGCAGCCACACCTATAAGGTAAGAAAAATCCTTCCTAGAATAATAGTTCAAAACAAAAATAGAATACCTGAATGTTATTTTTCCCCCATTTTCTTCTTTCTTTTTCTYTCATTAGACACATTAGATCTGTTGGATGGATTTTTTTTTTTTCCATTCATGTTTCATGAATGCAAAAACATGTGCAACATGTGCAAATTAAGGATATAATTGACAGACAAACGGCAGCTGCCAAACCCAGGAGGGGAAAAGTTTCTAAAAGCTAATGGTTTCACAGATCCTTACAGTTGCATTTTGTTTGTGTGCTTTTTGTTGTCTGGTATGTAGCAGATTCTGGTAAAAATCCCCCAAACTGGTGGTTTTTTACRATTTGAAGCACCCTGTACATTATTTATGTCGGAATCAATAGAACAGTTTATACAAAAAAGATGTGTTGCAACAGTCAATTCAAAGAGAACAATTTGTATGCAAGTGAAACTGATTAATCCAATAAAAATGATTGCCAAGTCTCCTCAGACTTTTAGAAATACTTTCAATAAATGCATTTTTAATAAAAAAAGCAATGAAATATATCACAGCATAGGACTCAAAAGGAAAGCAAACCTCTTCTGAACCACTGAGGAAAAGAATTTACACTTTGATTAAAGTCTGTTTGCATTCAATTATTGATGCAATAYGGATATTTTAGTAAGGAATATTATAGGTTTTTAAATCCTGGATTGTTTACTCAGATCCCATTTGTCCATACAGTTATTCCAGGTGAAGTGCCTAACTCCAGATAACTTCTCTTCCCAGACTTAAGGAAATAAGGTGCATCTTTAAGCTTGTATGGTGGTATCTCCACAATAAGATATAGAAATATATCTGGTCAGAGAAGGTGCTCGGAGTCTGGCTCAGGCCATACTCAGCCTGACTCAGCTATGACTGTAGGAAATTTTATTTCTCATGCGTCAGAAAAGTTCTGAAATACYAGTGTAATAAGGCAACACTTTTCTTAACAAAAAAACTAATTTTCTGGGGTAGACATTACAGTGTGTCTGTGCTGTTAAGAGTCTCTTTCACTGGAAAGCAAAGCACAGTTATTTGGTGTTCAGCTGAGTCAGCATTCGCAGCACAGAAACAGCTTCCAAGGCAGGAAGGAGGGGATGATTCTTTAGATTTGGGTAATATAAGTCTTCCTTCCTCCTGCCTGTGGCAGGCACAATTTTGTAATAGGACTCTCCCATCCAAGTGTTTTAAGTCATGGTTGGTTTCGTTCCAGCTGCAGAGCCTGGGCTGTGACAGGGCTGGCTGTGTGGTGGCACAGCCAGTGTGACCTGCAGCACTGGCTCTGCTGTCTCTGTGCCTGCAGGGGACCAGAGGCAGTGACACTGCTGCTTGCTGGGMACGTGGCTTCTCTTACCTCCCAGTGCTCACACATCACCTCTGGGTAGATGGGGAACTCTTGCCAGAGGGTTCTATTGGGTTTGTGAGTTGTTTCCTGGCCATGATCTGTCTGGAGGGACTCGGTGTCCACGGGATTCACTTTTGAAACTGCAATTCCAGTGACTGGACTGGCCTTTTGCTGTCTTACCTTAAATCCATGAGGCTCTGTGTGAACTCAGATACAACATCCTCCTGCTCCTTCACCAGACAGATGTGCTCACCCAAACTCTGCTGCCTGTTGGTGAGACAGGCAGAACAGTCAGGTTACAGAGCAGTCAGGTTACAGAGCTGACTGTTCTAGAAGCCATTTCTCCCATCTACTGCAATTTCCTCAGCCTCTGGGGGATCATGACTATTAGCTGTGCAATAATTACATCAGCAGGAATAAAATCATGGAACTGAGGCCTCCCCACCACAGTCACAAGCGCAGTTGATGGAGACAAACAAGAAGTGTCACCACCAGTCACCACCAGGCAGACTTGGGCTTGCATAGTTGTGGGGTACATGAAATAAATGACCTTTGGYGTGATGCACGCTTAGTCATAAATACAAAAAACCCCAGTCATTCAGCCTACTGCTTCTCCTACACTACCAACGTTTTTTTTCATATTCTAGAAAATAAGTATTCCTGTGAAGTCATCCAGTCATCCTCCCAGGCTGCTCTCTTTTCCTAGAATATTTTTCTTTCAACTTGGGAGCAAAACCCCGGATAGCAGCATGAAAAAAGCAACTATTAGAGACACATTTGACGAACCTCTAACGTTTGGACTCAGGTACAAGAGTAGTCATCCCTGACGTCAAGGTTTTCAGGGACATATGGCAGCATAATACAGGTCTGTGAGACAGAAATAAATGAATGTCTGAAATGAGTAACCAAGCTCACAGTGAGAAATAGGTGAGGTAGTTTGGAAGATGAGATCAACCAGTTATCTCTTGACATTGCAGTATCATTTTTGTCAGCTCATTCTTTGTCAAGGAGAGACAGAACAAATTCAAAAGCCTGACACTGAACATCACCAAAGGGGAACATGTCTTTACTGGTAGTGTTTATTTCCTCCTCTGATGCTTAGTGATGTGCTCCACCAGATTCAAGTCCACTGAGGGGTCAAGGAGGCTGAATCAGATGTCAGCTTCACAAAACCAGTCTGGAGAAACACACCCTGATTTTATCTTCTGGAAGACAGAATTGTTATCACAAAACTTACATTCACAAGTGCAGAAACTCTTCCTTATTTTCTTATTCTGAACATCCTCAAATTCTCCACATTTGTCCTGATAATTAATGTTACTCACGCATCTTCCCATGGAATTTGTCCATCAGAAGATTGTTCCTTTAAAAACCTCAAATCTCTTTTTTGTAGCATGTTAAAACACAGCGTAAAACTCTTAAAGTTTCGTTTCAACAAGGTTAATTTCTTCATTTTGACCCGCAGGTATAGTGCAGATTACTATTCTTGTGCTAGCAATAAATTTAGAGATCAAAACAAAATGCTGCAACTTCATTGAAACTGATAGCTGGTATTTCTGACATAACCTAAAAAGGTATTGTGCCAATGATTTAAAACTGTAAAGTTTTACTGTGCTTTGGAACAAGGAGAATCATTGGCAGAGTACCATGCTGTTCCCTAAGGCAATCATGCACATTAACCACAAAAGCAGATAAAAATTTCTCGAGAGCAACCTCTGTCTGTTTTCCCGACCACAGAACACATGGAGGCAAAATATCACACATGAGGCCTTTTAATAAACACTTTTGAATTATTGAAAATACTGAAATAGGAATTTCAGACTCAAAATCCTGGATTTGGGGGAACTGCAGATGGAGAGCTGGGGCTCAGCAGCTACTTTGTGCTGCACAGACAGCGCTGACATTGCGATGCAGTCATTTGATGTGACAGGGATCATATGCATTCCCAAAAGCAGCTCCTCGGGCTTACAGTCCTCGAGCAGTCATAAAAAGTAAGATGTCTCTTGAGACATTTCAAAGATAAGGCTGGAGAGAGAAGGGCCATGTGGTTTACAACACTCTTGGATAAATCCCATGACGCAGCGAGGCCGCTTGCAAAGGATCCGGTTCTCCCCATGACAGCGGACAGAAGTGCTGTGCTGGGAGAGCAAAATAGGAAGCAAGCATTTGGAGCTTTGCCACTCTTCCAGAAAAAAATATGGTTTCATGAAAACGCGCTCTCAAGAGCATCTTTGTCCTAAAATTTGATGTTGGGGCTGGGTTTTATAACACACAGCCCCAACACCTCCATCCCCACCCCACCCTTCTGATCCCCAGGGGGATGTCTCCTCGGGAGGCTGCCCTGTGACATCCTCTCCCTTGCCGAGGGATCAGAGACACTTTATTGAAGATTTCCACAGCTTTGTCAGTTTGTGCCTTTAGGGCATCTGGTGTTTAGTCACACAATCGTATGGAGGAGGCCTATTAGGCTTCATTTCTGCCAAGTTTGCCGCAATTAGTAAAGATGCTCCTGGTTTTTAACATCTGTGCAAAGCGTGTCCTGGTATGGTGTTTTCTGTTCTTCTTCCCTCCTTTCCCACCTCCTCCTCCTCCTCCTACTCCTCCTCCTTCTCCTCCTCCTCCTCGACTCACAGCAGGTGTCAGCCAGAGTCGGGTCCCTGTGGTGGCCCTGCCATCTGGGTGCCCCCGGCATCGCCCTCCTGCAGGAGCAGGGTGTGGCAGGCAGGGCTGGAGMTTTTGATCCGAGATCAGAGGTGGGGGAAGGAGGCTTCACTTCGAATCCCTCGCCAGCTGGGGTGGTTAATCTCTTTCTGTGCCCATAGCAATAAAAATCAGCATTTACATAACACCCGGGGGTCACCTGGGAAGCACTCTGCTGTCAGTGAAGGCTTACGTCCCTGCCTCAGATGCCTCTGTCCCTGGAAGGGGAGCTCCTCACTGCCAGGCACAATGAAAAAAGCCTCCTGTTCCTTTTGGGATGATGGCTCACCCCCTCAGTGAGGTATTTGGGTGTGTTTGCGTTGAGGATAACACAGGGATGGGGGTCAGCACCCACCCACCTAGGTCCTCATCACAGGGAAAGACTGCTCTGGCCACACGGGAATGAAACAGTCGTTTAAAGTGATCTCAAAGCAAATCTTTATGCATATAAAAGAAAAAGCTTGAAGTGTTATTTCTTTCACTTAAAAAAAAAAGAAATCTTAATATTAAGTCCTGGCTTTCTTATTTATGCTGTAGGGTTCCTTGGAAGGCTGGCAAACATGGGGAGCTGCAGCATCACAAGCATCAAGCAGCAATGGGAATATATTTCACGCAAAATGCTGCTTATGTTAACATCTCCTCAGCACAAATGCCTGCAAGAACACTCAAGGGACAAACTCTCTTCGTGGAAATTTCAATATCGCTGCCTCTTTCTCTGCAGGCAAGAAAGGATTCCTTTCCAAAATAGGAAGGAAAAGTGTGTGACATTCTGGATATTTCTAAAAGGGAAAAATAAACAGATAGCATTATGAATGAAGTATTTAAAATATTTACATTGTTTGGAATGTGGTATGTATGATAAATTAGTAAATGAATGGAGAATTATSCATCTATACAGGGAACTCTGTATGTTATACATAGATGTGTCTATATAGGCAGAGAGAGAGATGCAGTAATATAGAAAGAAATGTATTCCACAAGTGCTGGGGGTCAGCAGGACACATCATTGGACACTGGGCTAGAAATCACAGAACCTGGGATGAAAACCTGGCTCTGCTACCAAGGTTTGGCATTGTCTTGAGGAAAAAAATCTTCATTTGTCTATGTCTGTCTTTCTCCTCTCTTCATCTGCTTAAACTGCAGCTCTAAGGACTTTCAATTACCTTGTGTTGGTACTGAGGATCTCTAGGTGCTGCTACCACCATCCTCAGTGGTTCAATCCAGTTATCTTTCTGAGGACTGTCTGTAAATCTGGGAATGCAAACCAGAGAAGTTCATTCCCTGTAGATTTAGCAGCATCCAGATTGCAAGTCTAACAGCTTCAGTTCCCTCCAGTTTACGAAAGACTGTGCTTTGAAATGTCAGATTTCAGATGCATTTAAGCAAAAAGCTTGTGCCTAGGTAAGATTTAGAAATGAGCAGCAAGTGTTTGTACCCTTACGGATCACAGTCCTGCCCATTCTGTACCTGCAAACTGAGCGAGTCAAAACTTTTCTAATGAGACCAAAATGAAGAGGTTCCCATGGCAAAACAGAACTGCAAATACGAATGGGGATTGCAGCAGAGAAATGCACAGCCCTGGCCAGCAGGCTGATGTAATTGAGGCTGGTCTAAAGAATGGAGATTTTCATCATAACAGAAGTCATTTTTCTTGTGCATCTTGGGAAAATGACTCAGTAGGATTCAACACCAAGCATTAGCTAGTTAATATGCTGGTGTATATGTATATTTCTATTCCCGCTATCTGGGCAGGCAGATCAGCTCCAGCCAAGCTTTTTGGGGGAAGTGATAACCTCCAGCAGCCTTGAGTGGGTGTGAATGGAGACAGTGCTCTTGCAGTCCTTCCACAGCCATCTCCACAATAGTGAGCATCAGAGAAGCAGTTCTCCACCAACTGGGCACATCTGGAGCACGGAAGCAGAATGGGAAGGAGAGAAGAGACTGGCATGCACCTATGAAAAGTTAATCCCAAGTAATGATCTGCACATCAAAAGAATTTGCAAGCATGCCTTATAGGTGGGGATATAGCAGATGGCAGGGGGTTTTTTTTATGAATTCCTTCTGAATGTACGGAAAGCAGAGAATGAAGCATTTATGGAACTGCATGTTGCCTGACTCTTCTGTTTCTTAAAGGCTTAGTTATTTGAATTCTGACTATGGATTTTGCATTATAGATACTTTATAAAATGCCTCAGGTATTTAAATTTTATGCTGTCAAAGATATTGAAAGTAGAGTGAAATATGTTTGTTTGTGTGTGTACATGCGTTTTTGATAGGAAAATCAAATGTTTATTATGATTCAGCCATGATGCTTGTTAGAGCACCCTGGAGTACAAAAATGTACTGTCTCCAGATATGCAGTTCAGAGCTAACAACTGACACTTCATTCTGTGTATTGATCTTTCCTCTGAACATTTTCCACGAGGAATACCTCTTCTCCATAAAACAAAGGAAAGAAAACCCCAGCCTAACAATATATAACTTCAAAATTCTGATATCACATTGCTGAGTGAAGAGCACAGATACGCTTTTCCAAGACAAATGCAGGGAGGGAAATCCCTCCCTGGACAACTGTGCCCTCTTCAAAATGTTATTTGCATTCACTTTTTGGTTTGATTGAAATGCCTTAATTTCTCCTGGAGTATCTCCTAAAGAACTTTCACTCCCAGTAACTATGATATTACCAAATGACAAAAACAGAAAAAGAGTCAGCATATGTCCATATCTATGCATACATAAGTTTTGAAATAGCTAAAATTAGTGCCTTAATGTGGCAAGAGGTTAGAGGTTAAGAAATCATAYTTCAAAGGGAAGAATACTACTTGATTTACTAATAAAAATATCTTCATTCTCTAAGGCCATATATGGTCCTTTCTAAAGAAAAAGAGTGTACAGACTTATCACTTACCCTACCTTATGGCAGCTCCTACTATAAAGAAGAAACAAACTCACCCAGAAGTCCATCCAAGTCTCAGGACAGTTCAGAATGGTCTATATACACACTTCTGAGGCTGAGTGCAATTTAAACCCTGAAAGTAGCTCCCTCCTGTTCGCAGAGCCCGAAGTGGCTCCCGCATCCCCCAGACTCTCCCTCCAAGGGCTGAGCAGCACTTTGAACCCTCGCTGCCCTGAGCTCATCCATCGCCCTGGAGTTCTGCCCCTGAGCAGCTCCTGCGCCTCTCACCCAGGGCCGCTTAGAGCAGCTGACCCGACACCGGCCCTGGCCGGAGTGAAACGGATTCCAACACCCACAGAGGTGATCACATTCCCGGGGGAACAGGGGAGCCCTGKGGCAGGGTGTGCGGCAGCAGGGCTGGCAGATCCAAAGCACCCTGGACACCTGAGCAGCTTCCCTTCCAGCTCAGCAGGGAGCCAAGCCCCAGGCCAGGACTTCCCCTCCCTTGCCAAAACCAGGGGGAGCTTCTCTGCAGCTGAGGGAAGAAGGCGGGAGCCAAATATCAGCATGGGAGGGAGAGCAGGCCGGTGCTTTGGGAGGCGGTGACAAGCTCTGGCGAAGAATCCAAACTTTTTGCCAGAAACAGAAACTCCCCCGTTCGCTGCAGGAGCACCTTCCAGGCTCATTCCCTCCTTGCCTGCGGGCAAACACACACACGCTCATCCTCTCCCCGCTGGAGTCTCCTCAAAGGCAGCTGCGAGGGCGAGGCCTTGGCCGTGGCTCTGAGCACACCGGGGCTGGTCCGCAGCGCACAGAAGGCTGGGCAGCAGGGGTTGGTCACTTGGCCACTAAAGCGAGATAAGACATTTTCACTGTCATCATCCAAATCAAATCCTGGGCTCTGTTTGTTCAGATGATCTCTCTGCTACTCACTCTCTTGATTAGCCACAGAGCAGAGCTTAAACTAGAAAAAAAACAAGCATGAGGGAGGGCGAAAAGTCTTCCTCTTACTTTTAATCTGCTGTTTCAATAGCACTGGTTTTTCCACCAGCAGCACAAGATGCTGATCCCCTGACCTTCTCCAAACTGCACAATTGCCTAAGTGCGCTGTGGCCTGGGAGAAGGAAAAGCTGCTCCCACCATCCTCTTCCCAGCCAGGGAAGGGAYTGGCCAGTGCCAGAAACCAGCACCTCTTGAGACATGAGTGATCTGACCTAATAAGAGTTAAGCAGCACATGAAGAAAATCTACCTATGAAGAGTGTTTAAGTGTTTAAATGTTTAAATGTTTAATGTTTAAAAACATTAAAAAGTTCTTACAGATTTATTTTTTTCTAACCTGTGATGGTGTTTGCGACAAGCGCATCTCTGGTGGAAAGACTCCAGGAGACATGGTGAGCACATCTGCGATAAATGCTCTGTCTGCGTGGCCAATCTGCCATCAGGAAGAGCTCTGTTAGGAAAAAAACAAAGTGAGAAGATGTGGTAAAATACCTGGGTATAATTCAGTTTGGGGCGATAGGGTTGGGAGAACAAGGGTAATGTCCCACTTTTATATTTGAATGCAAAAGCTTGCAAGCAGTTTTTGATCTCTTGGGCCCTCCACTCTTAATGCTGTTACCAGTCAAGCTCAGCTTGTAGGAGCCAGTCAGGAAAAGGTCAGGGATGTCCCAGCTGTGGTAGCTGATTCCCCAAAGCTGACACAGAAACTGGGCATCCCCTGGACAGACCTCTGACAATGCACCTTTCAACATCGAATCTCTAATAGTGATCTGTCCCAGGGAAATTTCCCTTCCAATATTTCCTATGTGCACAGCAAGGAAATTTTGCAAAAACCATCTTGCAACTCTTAAAATCTCTCCTATTCTTTTAGTTTTTGCAGGTGGATAGTTAGGCAAGAGACACAGGGCACACCTGCCAACAGCACTACAAGCATAGTAAGAAGACCAGTTTCTCATACTTGAAAAGCTGGTTTTGAGTGTTTTTTCCACATTGGTGTCTTCATATCACACAGGAAAAGAGAAAAATTCAGAGATAAAGTCCTTGCTCAGTGACAAAAACTGTTGTTCTCAGCATTTTCAGCTGTCCCTGAGTTCCCACCGCAACTTTTCCACTGATCCTCTGACATTACCTTGTGGAAACCACTTCACTGCTCTCTGCCTCCATTCCACTCCCCATCCTCTGTGTTTGGACTGCAAGCTCCACCAGGTAGAAGGTGCCCAATGAATGTACCTGTTTAGCAGCCTTCTGTTCTGGGGACATTCTAGAGACACCCAGCAGGACTGGCTCGATCGACAAGGCTTAGTCTAATTCCTGTTCTCAGTAAACACAGTTAAAAGCACTGGTGTCTTACTCTTTTGTAAGCTTAAAAATGGGTGATTATCTACAAATCTGAGTAAGTATTTGCCTATACAAGAAGGAGGGCCCAGGGAACTCTAGTCAATCAGCCTCACCTCCATCCTTGGTTAGGCAGCTAATTCCATACACCATTTCCAGGTACATGAAGGACAAGAAAGTCACCAGGAGTGGCTTCACCAAGGGGAAGGCCTGGTTGAACTTCTGGGGTGAAATGACTGGCCTGGTAGGGGAGGGGAGAGCAGTGGGCATTGCCGTGACTTCAGTAAGGCTTTTGACACTCTCCCACGTAAGATTCTTATAGTCAAGTTGATAAAGTGTGGACTGGATGAGCAGACAGTGAGGTGAACTAAAATCTTGCTGAACAGTCTGGCCTGAAGGATGGTGAACACATGAAGTGTAGGTGGAGCAGCTTTACAGAGAAGGCCCGGGGGTCTTAGTGAACACCAAGTTAAAGATAAGCCAGCAACGTGCCCTTCAGCAAAGGCAGCCAAAGGTATCCTGGGCTGCACTGGAAAAAGCACTGCCAGCAGGTGGAGGGAGGTGATCCTTCCACTCTCCTCAGCACTGGGCATACTGGAGAGACTTCAGCAAAAAGCCACAACAGGGATGTTTAAGGAACTGGAGCACTTCTTCTGTGGGGAAAGACTGAGAGAGATGGGACTGTTCAGCCTGGAGATAAGAAGGCTCAGAGGGGATCTCATCAATGTATAGAAATACTCAAAGGGAGGGTGAAAAGAGGACAGAGCCAGGCTCTTCTCAGTGATGCCCAGTGGCAGGACCAGGGGCAGTGGCCACAAATTGAAACACAGAAGGTTCTGCCTCCACACCAGGAAACACTTTTTCACTGTGGGGGTGACAGGGCACTGGCATAGGTTGCCCAGGGAGGTTGTGGAGTCTCCTTCCTTGGAGGTATTCAAAAGTTGCCTGGACATTATCCTGGACAGCTGGCTCTATCTTGAGCAGAGGGGTTGGACCAGATGACCTCCATGTCCCCTCCAGCCTCAACCATTCCATGATTTTGTGGTTTGAGTTGCTGGCCAGGGGCTTCTCAAGAGCATTTCACAATTTCAAAGGCTTCAGTATTTGGTGTGTTCAAACATTGCATATCAGTCCATCACTGGCTTCCGGCTGGGGGTGCTGATGTGGCACCTCAGTTGCAGTAGACTGTTCCTCTGATAAAAAATTGTCATGTCATGGTTTGAGCTGCTCAGATCTCCCGTTTTTGGTTAGATATCACAGTTCAGCTGATCTATGGACTGGCTGATTTGAGAGGGACAGTTCTGCCTGGAGTGGTGAAACCAGAGGGGTTATAAGACTCAGCCACAATCGCCTATAACATCCTGTGAAAGATCCAGCTCTGACCAACAGATCTGCTCTTCTTGAATGTCAAGGTGCATCTCAGTCTCTGCCTGAGCATTAAAGTGGCAGAGTAATAAATCACAGCTCTTTCTAAATATTACTGATTCGTGGCACAGGAGAAGATGTGCCTGGTGTTGAAATGGGGATATCTGGCATTATCCTCTTCCTCTCTTACAGGAACACCACAATGATTAACACTGAGTTTCCAGCATCAGCCTCAGGAACACTTCACATGTCATGGAGTGTCATGGAGCTATGGTCCCAGGTTGTCTGCAGACTCGTATCTGCCTTGCTTACCTTAATTTCTCAGTTTTGAGGTTTTTCCTTCCCATCACGGCACCTACAACCCTGCCTGTGTTGTTAAATGAGAGCAGAGTTACCAGCGATTAAGACAGTCCCTCAGGAGAAAGGCACAGCTACAGCAAATTGGCACATATGGGCTATTTCCAAAGTTCCTTCCAGTAATTTTGCAGCTGTTAACATGGCACCTTGGTTCAGTCCAGAAAGTACCAGTACTAATGCTAGTCATTGGGAAAAAAATAACAAAAGAGGTGGGTGATTTGCCAGCTCATACTTCCTTCATCCTGAACCACCTGTTTAAATTCATCAGAGCACCAGCAAGCAGCTTTGTGATTTCAAGCCTTTCTACTGAAGGTCAAGCAAAATCAATAAAGGACTTAAAACCCTGAAATTTTCACTTTGCAGTCATTACTTTGACTGCCATTTTCCATACGCCTACCCTGTTGAGGGAGGATCTCTGTAAGCTTCTGCACCGTCTGTACAGAAGAAGAAATTATTTTGGTGGGAGAGGTTACAAAGGTGCATACAGGAGGAATTTGTTCTCAATATCCTCCATTTAAGGGTGCTGGTTGACCTGTGTGACTGAGGCTCAAAACATGCACTGGTGGCTTCTCATTTGTGCACTGAGAGGAAGCAGGACCAAGATGAAGCATGGCTGGTATGGCTATGGGCATGAATCAGGCAGGCAGGAGTTGAGCTGTTTATTTTCTAATGGATGTTCTCTAGCTTGCATTTGAGCTAAGACTCTCACAGGAGTCTTCAGCCTGTTGCCAGTAGGGCAGATTTCCAATCCATCATAGCTATCACACAAGAAAACAAAAACTTTAGATTGAAAAAGAGGATCAGAAACCAATTCTGGGTCCTTGAGGGGCATAAATGGCAGCTGATCTGAGAGGGACAGCAAGGGCTCTCTGCACAGGCTTCCTCTACAAAGGCTYRCAGATGGCCTTACCCTGAGCCACCYCTCCAGCCATGGACAAGCATGCACCCCAGTGGGCTGTGCTGCATGAGAAAGGCTCAGCCCACCAGATCTTTGTGGTATCCACGTTCCCTCCCCAGCACGAAAGATCTGCTMGGTGCTGGGGCGAGCTTTGGCCGTGGGCAGATGTCCCACAGCCAGGCAGCAGCAGCAGGGGAGGTGGCTGTGGTGGCAGCGGCTGCTCCGCTGCCACTTGTACATCTCCTTCAGGCCTCCCATTGGCAAACCACCTCCAGTGCCTCCGGATTTGTGGGTACACTCTTCCAGACAGCGGTTACACGGAGCAGAGGTGAGATGAGCCGTGGCAGATCCGAGGGCCGGGAGGGACAGCACTCACAGGGTGCAGGCTCTAACCCCACCATTTGTCCCAGCTGCCTGCAGAGCGTGGCATGGCAGCCAAAACCACCCAGGGGAGGTGTTTTGCCCAGCACTGTGGTTCCCCCAGCACAGCCATTCCTTCAGAGAACATCCCTGCCTGATACCTTTTGGCGTCCCAAAGAGTCCAATCCCAACCCGTGCCCTGCCTGAGCCCAACTGCTCACCTCGAGTCAAACCAAGGAGGGATTTCCCGATCCTGGCTGCAGGCTGGGGCAGATCCTCCCGTCCTTATTCGCTGTGAATTGTGCTGTAGGCAGCTACAGTCCCACGGAAATCAATGGGATAATGAATACTAATTAGTGGCAAGCCACACTGGGAGAACCTGGCAAAACATCTGCCCTTGCCCCAGGAGTGGGARTTCCTCAGGTCCCTGCCAGTGTCACGCAGTTCGGGGGGGCCCTCACGAGCCTGTGGAAAGCAAGATTTTGAATATTTACAAGCAGCACAAAAAATTGGCCCCAAAAATCACTTTCTCATCAGTTTCACTAAGCCTTAATTATAATGTAAATTGCAAAATTGGAAGGAATTCAGAGACGAGCAACAAATACACGACTAAGGGGATTGGAGGATTGATTTATGAGAAAAGATTAAAAGACCTAAGAATTATGCAGTTTGACTAAATGATGACCGTGGGCCTGATCTTGCAAACTTTTCCCAGAGATGGCTCTCCACATTAAAGAGCAGGCACGATTTAAAAATATCTACCGTGTCCTCCAGTGAGAAGTTCTGCACATCAGTATTCCAACCTAAGACAGAGGGGAGCATTAGTTTTCATCTTGCAGCTAGTGAAAGTAAAAAAATCTCAGACAAAGCTCAAAGATTGCAATTTTGGGGAGCGTTATAAGTGAAAAAAACCCAGAATTTATTCACATCGGATAGAAATTGGGGGTATGTAAACACCTGAGATGTGGAAATGACCAGTGTAACAGGAGTGACAGAAAAATGATGCTTTTCACTTGGTACACTGTTAAACGTCTTTATTCGTACCTTTCTGAACTGATGAATTGCATCTTTGCAAGAGTTCTCCAGAGATTTTTGTGCTTTTGAGTGCTTTAGACCTTCTCTTAAACTGTAGAAAACATTATAGAGATGTCACAGGACCAAGAATATAAACCAATTCAAATGGCAGAAGAAAGCAACAGGAAAATGGGAGATGCAGTACCTCAAAAAGAGAAATGCAACACCACGTCTTAAACTGTCTTCTCGCCCCATGGCAATGGCTGTGTTTGAAAAACCGAGGTGCAGTTGTGTATCACTTACCAAAGCATGGTTTCAATGCTGTTTTAATAACCATCACAAAATGAAAGAAATAAGATTTATCACAATCGGCAAGTAGTTTTTCCTAAAGGAAAAAACCTAGGTGGTATTTTCCCTAAAGTTGTCTTGAAATGCTTTACTTCTGAAAAAGCAACTTTCACTTTGTTAAATTTGGGAAACATCAGAATCTTCAACTTATATGGGTTTAGTAAAAATTAACCTACTATTTTATAATGCAAAAAAATTTTTAAAGTGTCAGATGATTCAGAATCAAAATCAACATTGAACCAAAAAGTAATGAAATTAGAAGCAAAACCAAGACTCAAATTGATCAAACAGTAGCAAAACAAATAAATAAACTAATCAATTAAGAAAAAAAAGTTTTGTGGTTTGGCTCAATCTAGGCAAAATCCCACTCATTTTTTAATCTGTCTATCTCTTAAATCCATCACTCATCAAACTCTTGCTTTGGGTAGCTGATCTCCCTGTTGTGCCAGAGCCTGGCTTGGGCCAGGATTCAGTGCATGACACTGGCTCTGCAAAATGGGGTGCAAGTAAATAATGTCTCCAGTCTTGGCACAGCAACTGAAAATCCTCATGGTGCTGGTCCCAAAGCCAAACCTGGCCCAGAGAGATCTGTCTGAATCCACATTGCAATGGAGAAGGCAAGTTCCCAGCGTCTCCAGGAACGACCTCAGGGATTCAACAGATTCAGATTTATACCAGCAAGCAGAAAAGAAGTAATGCTTATTTCAGTGGCCCTAGAGCAAAGGAAAAAAACCCAAACATTATCTTCCCCAAAAACCTCAAAGCTGCTTATCTGAAGCAGTTCATGAGAGTGAAAGAAGTGGATAAATATGCCATGTAATGCTGCAATGAGATTTTTTAAAGGCAGGCATGATTTCACTTAGGCAAGCMAGGGGAGGGTGAGTCAGCAGATGATTTTGTAAGAGTGATCCACAGCCAGCTCCAGCATGGTGGCTCCAGCGTGGCGAGCAGGGCAGGCTGGCTGGTGGCCTGGGAGGGTGCCAGCAGTGTCCCCACCCTGCCAGGACACGGTCACCAAAGAAAACACGGAGAGAAGCWACACCTGAGGAAAACTGCAGAGGGAGGGAAGGCAAATGCCATGAGAGAAAAACACCAAAAGGTCTTTGCAAGCCAGGGTAGGTCCATGATCTTCCTCCCTCCCATGGCTGCTTCCTATTGCATCTCTCTGATTCCCACAAAACTTCTTCTTATGGAGGAGGAGGAGGATGAAGAGCGAGAGAAAGGCTCTAGGAGGCCTGGGAGCTGATGTCCCCCTTCCCAGCTCCTCCGTCACACAAGTCTGGGTTGCAAGGGCCCTCCTACCCCATGGAACAAGGCTGATGTCCTGCTGGTGCCAGCATTCCCCCACCCACCACAGTGCCTGCTTGGAGCCAGCTGATCCATAACTGCCCGGGAKCCGTGTCCAACCCCCAGGCAATACTGACACAGTCCCACACAGGATTCCCACCCAGGAGCCTGGTGGAGTTGCAGGGAATGATGCTACAACGTGTGAAGAGCAGGTGAGTTCTGCAGCACCCAAATGAGGGGCAGGCAGGTGTCCTTCCTCCCTCTCTGTGCTCGGGGACATCGGGGCATCCTCTCTCTGTCCCCACGCTGCAGGAGGAGAAAGCAGGAACGGCCAGGGAGGAGCCATCAGGGTATTTTGCCACAGAGTGAAAAAGGGATGGTGAGCAAGATAAAAAACTGAATGAAGCTTCAAAAAACCCGTGGATTTGTTCACAAAATTTGTTTTTGTATCAACACTAATTTTTATCGCAACCCATGCTTTCGAGTAAATTTTGCCATGTGAACTYTGTTAGGTTTTCATGCCTTAGTCTGATATTGTTGTTCTACTTGATATTTCCTTTGGTTATTCCTGCCCAGGTTCACACTCACCATTGCATTTCTTTTTCTTTTTTTTTTCCTCTTGCAAGAAATTCATTTCAGCCTCCCTGAAAATCTCTGCAGTTCAATAGTGCCATCTTGAGGCTTCCCACCTATAAGGACCAGTGTGCTGAATGAACCTCAAGTATTCAGGGAGTTATTTACATTTAAAATATCGTTTTAAAAAAGCACGAGCATATGTACAGATGTACAGAGGAGCAGTTAATTTTTGCTCTGTATTACCTGGAGTTAAGGGATTTAGCCAACAGAAATGTCACCCCCAGTCAAGATTTTCAAAAGCAAACAATACCAGTGAGTGCTCTGCTTTGGGATATGTCACTTGAAATGCCTTAGGAGATACCTGATGATCAGTTCCAGCCATCTGAAAATCAATGAACTTGCAAAGTATTTTAAGCCAGGTACTCAAAATTAATGATTATTATTTTAATTCTTTTTTATAAGATGCATGTTTGAATGTTTAAGTGAMGCTAAAGGTGATGTCAGAGGCAAAATAAAACTGTGATTTTCGAAACTATTTTAAGTCTACATGGGGAGAATATTGCTTTAGATATACCCATGCTTTAAAATAAAGGAGAAACCTTCATGCTTTGGAGTATAAGTTTAGGGGGTATTAGGAAATCTTTTTCATAGTTCAGACACCAGTAATTTATCACTACAGGAGAGCAAATGGGTCGATTGTTACAGCAAATCATGCATAGGTTGAGAATTTACCATTGAAAGTGGGATGTTGCTTTTCATTCTTCCTGGTGTAACTGCCAGGTGGCTTTGGGCTTGGGAAAAGGATGTGTGCCAGCACACTCACAATRAAGTGCCTCGAGGATGAGGCGCCACAGGAAACCAGAGACCCTCAAAAATATGCATTGTTAGCACCACAAATAACCCGTGTTTCCTTGTGATATTTTTCATTTTGAAGCCGAGCAAAAACATAAACCTGTCAGAAAGGATTGCCCATAATGTACATCCCCCAGTTATCAGCTCTATCAAAGTTTCRAAGTTGCACGAGTATGTTCCTTTTTTTTTTTYCCCCCCACAAGAATTTTAGATTGCCTTGGATGGGAAGTCCTAAAACTGTGAATTTGACTGAAGTCCAGATGAAAAGCGATCTACCTCCAGCTACGTAAGAGTCAATCTGCAGGAAGAAGTCCTGCTTGTTTTCCAGCAGCAGCAGCAGACTGCAGCAGAAGGTAATTTTATCCTCAGCGTTTCGTACAGCTACGACACATCTCACAAAAGAAATCCACTATCGGCTCTGATCATCTCTAAACTATCAGGATCTGAGTCATATCCCGGTCTGGAAGGAGGAGTGGGTAAGAAACTAATTTCCCTTTCACAGCAAAGAAAGCCGTGAATTTAAATGATTTTTTTTTCTCGCTCTGAAGTCCAAAATACCTTGCCAACAAACGGTGGTGGTGTGTCAGATCTTCTGAATGGGTTGGGAATACCTCAGGACAGCCCTTGGACTGTGCTTCCTACACAGACCTCCTTCTGCTGCCGGCCAGAGCAGCGCTGGGATGACTTGGGCTGAAAAAGAGGATTTTTCAGTAGTCCAACAGAGGATAAATAGGAGCCACAGTCAAGGGGTTAGAGCAAATGAGGTCTATCTTTGCAAAAAAAGGCCATGCTGGAGGTCTAGATGATGTTAAACCTATTCACAGAGAATAAATGCTTGATTCTGGGTGTAGCCTGTGATATTAATTGAGGACTAACACGCTGCTGAGCATGAATGAGGCGGCAGAGTCTGTCTCTGTGCGAGCGAGAGATCGCTGAGACTGAGCTGGGAGCTGGTTCACTTGGAAACTGTGGCTTGGGAATGTGCCAGGTGTCTATTTTGGGTCCCTCCACAGGCTGGAATTGCCTGCAGTCAAGCCGGACTCCTTTCTAGGACAAGCCAAAATGCTGCTCTGTCTTCTGGTGGAGCAAAGAGCAGGAATAGCGCAATAACTAAAAAGAAATTTCAATTTAGTTGACTCTTAGCTCTAGGGATATTCAAATAATGTTAAGCTTGCTACTGTAATTTTTGTGATCAATTCCCAGTGACAATTGGGAATCTAATCAAAAGGTTCAAGAAGACTTACACAAAAGTTAATTCTACAGTCTAATCAACTACTGAAAAGTTTTGAATGTGGAAGTTCTGACAATTATTTAGCCAAATGTTACATTTACATTTGCCAACGAGAGATGAAATTTGAGTACATGTTAATATCCTTTTGAATGTTTCATAGAATTTGCATTAATCAAGGTATTACTAAGTTGTCTTTGAAGTTTTTTGTTTTGCAGTGACTGCAGTGCATCATAACATATCTTACGTGGGCTGTAAAAGGATGACATTGTGTCCTGTCACGTCTTCAAGCTGTATTCTAAGCAAGTRATTTTGCCTGTGTCACTGTGAAATCTAAATGTTCTGGAAAATTGTAATTTTGGGAGTCTTTTTCCTTTGTCTCATTCTGTACTTTCTTAAGACATTTTAGATACTTGACATTCATATGTGTGCCTTTCTACAAGCTTGATTTATCATTATAAGCCAAAAATAATTAGTGCTACCTTCTAAATGGATTCATGCAATTAAAACTGAAAACCTTTTTTTCTGTCAAAGTTAATAAACTTTATTTTGTGAAGAGATAAATGAATAAAAGAAAAAGAAGACTTGCTTTACAATGACTGGCCGAAGACCAACTCGTGCCAGTGATGGGAGTGAGTTTCCCAGCTTRTGTTCAAGAATGAGACTGAACACACATCAGGAGAAAATCGTGTTATTGGAAGGAGAAGAGCAGCTTGTCTGTCTCRAGTTAAGCCATCACTGTAGTGATTTGGAACGGTAAATCCAGGAACATTCCGTGGATATGGTTGTGAGGTAAGAAAACCATTAGYGGTTTCAGAAGATACTTCTGCCAGGGACATGCAGATAATTTAATTCCTGCATRTGTAAGAAGTACTTCCAGGAGAACTTAAATAGCATCACTTGCTTGAGAGCAAAGTGTTGGAGCTCATGCAATAAGAACAGAATATGGAAATTAACAAGTAATAGAAAAGGAAACTGTTGTTTCAAACACTGTCTCCGTGCATTGGGAAACACAGAGGGCTCCACCAGTGCTGCCATCAGCAAATGCCAACTGCACATTGTGAAATGCTGGGTATGGCTCTGTGATAAGCTTATGTACATATTTCTTTGCTTTAAGCAAAGAAACTTCGGGAATGGGACTTAAAAGAAGGATTGTCCTTGAATGAACTCTGAAAAAAAAAATAAAACCATAAAGAATTTGTATGAAATCTTCTTACCTGTGTGCATTTTTTGATCCAATTGCCAAGCAAGATGCCAAATTCACCTGCCAACAACCTGAAGGTCTAGAGCTAGAGAAAGCTGGAGCGGAGCGTAAGCAAAGAGACCCAACCAATCTCATGAGCAAATAAGTGTGAAAATCATTACAAACAGAGAATGTGAGTGTGTGTGCACACAAAATTTTGCCACGTGAATGATGGAATATATAAATACATATATGCTACATTGCAGCTGAAGGCATGACTGTTCCACAGTCAATCCCAAAATTAYGTACACAAATGGGAACTTGCAAGTGTGTGAGGAGGCACCATGAGAGTTAYGTTCACCTACACCAGTCATCAGCCAAGCCAGCACTACCCGAGATACAAAGCCAACAAAATGAGTTCAACCCAGATTAAAAYAAATAGCCTAATTGTAAAGCTGTCCGTATTAAAAATATATAAAATAAAAAAATAAATGTGTGGCTCTGTGCGCAACATCAGCTGCCTTGAGGGGATCCAGTGTTTCTGAGTAAAAACACCAGTGCTGGAACTCTCCTTGTGGAAAAGCTGATGCTTCACAAACCAGGCACTTTGCACCAAATCATGTCACAACTGTGGACCTGGTGATGGGGACAACAGCCACGGACTAGGGGACAGAAGGGAAAAAACTACACAGAAAGCTGTGCCTGCTTTTTTCCTTTGCTAATTTTTGATCTCAGCCCAGGGGAAGAYRTTCRGTTTGCCTGTTAAAGAGCTGAAGATCCAGATGGGAGCACGACGGCTGTGGCTGCTGGCATTCCTAAAGCAGAGCCACTTGTTCTTCCTCAGGAGCAGTTTTGACAGTGTTAAAACGAAGGGAGGCAGAGGAAGTTTGCTGAACACTTCTTCCATCACTGTGGCCATCAGTGAGGCTGATGGTAATTGCAGGAAATTAGTGCAGAAAAAAGCAGCTGCAAACAGAGGCACGGCCTCAAGCTATCAAAGTGACTTCTGAGTATTATTTTTTCTCTGGAGAGGACTGCCCAGTCTCCCAGGAAACCAAGTTAGGCTGCATCCTCCTCTTGCCTTTCATGTAATGTGTCAATAAGTATTTATAATTGTTTTTTCTTCACATACAGTCAGAATACACATTAACTCCAGGCTGCAGCTTTTTTTTAAAGTCAGTGGAAACACAGGTTTCAATTTCCTCCCTGTTTCTGATTTATGATTAATACACATCTCCTTTGCAATGGCTCATATGCTGTCACTTTTGAACAGAAGAGCACTAGGGAACTTCTAACTTTGAAATTAATTACAGGAATAAAGCCTTCTCTGCCTATTTTCTAATTATCCCTTTCTTTGTTAATGCCAAATAATGCCTTTAGCATCTTCCTGGAAAAAGTCTCATTGATCCCACTCTGTGATTATGGTGCTTTTATCTCCCATCTGTGCTGTGAAAGCTACAGGCCTTCCATTTCCAYTTGCAAAAAACCCCCATGATTAAAATCATTAGTACAAACAATAAAATAAAATAAAAAAYGCTGTACAGGTACATGATGCAAGCCATACACAAGGCAGCCTTATCTTCTCGTGGATGAAGGAGGGGGAAAAAAGAGACATGTCTTTGACTCTGTGACTGAAGGACAAATTAGACTTTAAATTAACCTAAGAAATTTTGCAGACACGGAGAAAACTCRCAAGAATTAGGAGTCCATTGGTGAGATGGCTGGACAAAGGTCACATCCCAGCCAAGGCTGAGCCCTGGAGCAAAGCCATCCTTCTCCTTCACTGCTCACATTTGCTCTTTGCTAACCCTTTGTCTCGGTTGCAGAAGGGGCTGTCACAGGTGTCATGCACATCCACTCTGTCTTGCCCCAAAAAGCTGGGAGAGCAAGGAGAATCCTGGGGATGGAACTGGGATTGAGAAGGATGATAGATAACCTGAGATGGGAGCCAGGAAGAAAGAATTCTTCCCAAGTTCAGGGATCAGGACAGGAGCAGCCGCAGGTGCCAGTCCCAGGAGGTAGCAGCAGCCCCACATTCTCTCTGTCCACCTCCCCCTGTCCAGCTCAGGGAAGCAGCAGGGATGGAGTGATTATTGTGTTTTTACCCATTATTCAATCACCATCCAGCTCTGCCAGGCGCCTCTGGGAGGAGGTTTTCACATACAGTGACTTTTGACCAGAGCCCAGGAAAGGGATTTTCCCAGCATGGCATCTCCATGTACTCATGACAGGCACCTGGTGGCTGCTGCTGCTCCACTTTCCGATGAGATATTCCCTCCTGATATCGGCCTCTGCTCCGGGAGCAGCCACTTTGCAGGAAGAGCRGGGGACAGCCTGTGCTTGCTTGGAACGCTTCCATCCCTCCTGCCACACCTTGTCCTGTGCCCACCTCCCGCAGCATCCCGGGACACCAGGGCAGGGCCAGCAGCGGGGCTGGGTGGGCTGGAAGAGCTGGATTCCTGGGACAGAGCTGTCAGCAGGCTCCAGGGTGCTGCTGCAGGAATCTGCCAACATTATGAACCTCCTGGAAAAGTGCACGTGCGTAATTTTTTTGCCGCGTGCACCTCGTGTCAGACCTTGCTCTTTTTTTTTGTTTTATCTTGGTTTTGGCTCCTCAGCTTGCTGCTCTCTGGTTTGTTCTCGTGATGCCTCGAGTCGTGCCATGGTGCTCTGAGCTGTTTGCAGGAGAGTTGGCAAACAGCTCCCGCTTCCCTCCCGGTGTGATTTATCCACGGAGAGCCGGGGGGGGATGACGTTTGTGCAGGTTAGTGACCTGGAGGCCTGGAAGCACTGCTCCAGGCCTGGAGGATGATGAACTGTTGTGTAATGCAGAGTCCAAAGTGTACATTGAAAGCCGAATTACGAACACCTGGGGAGCAGTGGAGCTCTCAGCTCCACCTCCCACATCCCCACTTGAAACGTATGAGTTGGCTTTCCTTTGCTTCCCTGATATTTTTTTTTCCATTACAGAAGAGGCCAAAGCTTTTCCAGGGGAAATATTAGCGAAATGTCATGGAAGATTGTAAGTAACACAGCACTGGGTTCCCTCTCTCAAACAAGACCCAAACATCTCAAAAACAGCTTTGAAGAAATCATACCACGGCAGCAACAGCGGCAATAAATGTCTGATAAAACAGTTGGAACAAGTTCCCTGAATTTTATGACAATGTGTGCAGTCAAAAAAGAAAATAAAAAAAAATTCCTCTGTTTTAAAGTGTTCCTTATGCAAAAAAATTCTATCTTTTTTGGCAATTTCTTGAAGGGCTTGATGTTTCTTGGGTTTTCTTCAAAGAAGATCTACAGAAACCAGTCAGAAAACGAGCACATTCCTTGTAATACCTAAAATTAACAACTGTGAGGCCCCAGTCTAGGCCTGATGCACTTCTTTAAAATTAGATTGGCCTGCACTCTTCATTTATTTACTCACTCTGCAGCCCAAGGGAATATTCTTCGTGTGTGAAGCAAAGCACGTGCCCTTGCAAGAGCAGATTTTGTGTCACTAAAAGCAAAAATGTAATACTGCAAATGAAGGAATGCCTCATTAGAATTGCATTTACTTCACCACAAATGCCAGCCAAGAATTTTTTTTTAAATATATACCCACACTTATGGCTTCCAGATAYGTTCTGCTTCCAAAAAAAGGGGCCACAAGTGACCTGTGATACGATCCCTTGTCTAAGGGTGTCTTGGTAGCTTATTAAAGAGGCGCCTAAGGAGAGTGTAAGCAAAGGGGTTGTGGGGAAAGAGAGAGGTGAAGGATAGCTGGGAATGATCCCAATTTAAGAGCAATTCAAAGAACAACGGAGCCCAGGATGGAATTCTCATTTCTGCCTTCACACGAGTTCCCACCAAGAAATACTCTTCCCTACAGACAGTTCCATCACAGCAACAGCTAAGGATCAAAAGCCAACCTTAAAATAACTTTCTATTAAAGTTTGTTTTAATAAAATGAGCTTTGGATGAAATTTTAGTTCTTGAAATTATGGCAGGTTTTTTTCTGGTTGGATTCAGTTCTGCTTTCCCATCCATATTGTGCTGTAAGCAAGGTTATGGCCAACTTCTTTTATCTCGGTGAAATTTTGCCTTCGTGGATTAGGAAAAAAAGAAAGTGGGGTGTTTGTTGTAAAACACTGTCAGGAATTCCCCCAGCTAATGCTCTTTTGCTTCTCTCTCCAGAGGCTGAGACACAAATTTTTGCTTTTGGAATGGGAGTAGTTTGCATATTGCAGCTGGGAAAAGCACATCTCTCTGTGAACTCTTGGAGGCAAAGACAGCCTGAGGAGGCACTTGCAGGGTTGCATTAGGGAGAGGCGTTAGCTTGGGCTCCCACAGACTGCTGGGACTATCCATGCCAAGGGGAAAATGTATTTTATTTACAACGTGCAGGAAAGTTGCAGAATGTTTCTGAAGATGGGTGGCTGCCCTGTGAGTTCACTCTCTGCAGAGTTCAACGAGCAGGCAGCTGCTGAAAGAGCCTCTGAAAGTTTTCATTGAGTCGCTGGCTGCCTCCCCTCACCAGCTATCTTCCTGACTGGGGTTAAATAAGGACAAGCTTTTAAAACTCTCGTATCTTAAAACAAGTTACCTTATTTTTTGCTGATTTGGCATCTATTTCCATGGAAACAGAAGCAAGAACTAGAAGCCAGCAGCTGAAGTTGGCTACACCACTGCTCTTGGCTTGTTCTACTTCCATTTCCATGGAAACTGATGCAAAATCAGTGCAAACAAGGCAAAGTTTGCTGCTTTTTTTTTTCTTTTAATTAACCCTTTCTTGATTTTCCTCTTCAAAATTAACTTCTTGTCAGAACTGCAGACAAAAAGTCACTGGAAATGCAAGGAAGAGCAGCAAAGACACCTTCACAAATCTGTGCAGGTGTTTGCCTGTGTGCATGTGTGTGCACTYTGCTTTCCAACGTGAACCTTCAAAGTAGTCTCCAATTTACTTTGAGGATGCTAAAGAAAAAAAAGTGTGTGATATAAGGGAGTGACATGCACGATTGTTCCCCATGGGAGGTAAAAGCAGAAGCAATAAACTGGCAATGGAGGGAAGCAGTTTGAYGAAAAGAAATGGCACTTTTTGCTTATGGCTTTCTAGGAGTTTTCTAGAGTGTTTCTCCTCAGAACCTATGTACGGTCTCCTTTTTGGCTAAATACCCATTCAAACTCAGATTTTGGCATACCTTTTTCTTTTTCCTTTCTTTTTTCCCCCCTCCTAATCTGGCAGTGTGCTAGAGCACATAGAGCACATGCCACAAGCTTTCAGAGGTGCTGGGTAACACACGAAATTTAATGTGGAGCCAAARCATTACAGGCTGTGTTACAGAGTTTGGGCAGGCTGGGATTGACCAGTGCTCATGGAGCATGAAATATGCAGGTTTTCTTCGAGTTCATGACTGAACCTAATCTGAGATTAAGTCATATTTAAGGCATTGATTCACTTACCCTGCTTCATTAACAGGGATTTTGGTGCCTATCCTAAAAAATCTGGATCCAGACATGCAAACCCCAGTGGAATAAAGCATTGAATCATCTACCTGAGTCCTCCAAAAGCCAAAGCAAATATAATTTATGTCTATCCTCTACTGTTTCACACTCCTGGAGCAATGCTTACATGTAGAAAACATTTTCCAGATTGTAGGTCTACTTTGACCTGGGGGGCTTTGGAGGACTCTCCTTCAATTGATTGGAGCAGGCTGGTGGGAGAAAATGGGATAAAGGGAATGGAGGTGGCCTAGGTCACACATTTAGTTACCAAAACACTAAAACACCAGATTTGTAGCCAGAAGAGAACAGGAGCCAAGGTTTTCAGAGAGATGAAAAAAAATACAAAGAAAATCAATACTTTTCATATCTTGATTAATTTTTCCTTCCAATTAATACACTTCTAGATTAGGCCAGTTTTTAAGAACTTGTTCATAGTTGCACTGGACACAGCAGAACCTGGTCTGTACCAGCTCTGATCCCACCTGAAAAGGAATCAATGCCTGAATATCAAAAAATGTTTATAAATATGGAAAATTGTCACCTGCAAATGTCAGTTGCATTGTAACAAAAACATTCAAGACTATAGGGTGTGTGTTCCCTTTGGTATGTGGGAAAAACAAAGGTCACTGCCCAAAGTGGACTTGTACTGTTAAAATTCATACTTAAATTCTCCAGTCCTAGCACTGGGTATTGGTCAAAACCACTCCCAAGGTCAGTCAAAGCACTTTCCACATCTTTCTCCCAAACTACTCTTCCTTCCATCCAGACATCAGGAACAATACAGTTGATTAAAAATATTAACCAGAGATTCCAGTCTGATGGCCGGAAAACAAATGGGACCAAACAATGGCTCTTTAGAAAGAAGGTTGTGGTTTGACAAATTTATGGCTTAGCAGTCTGCCACTGGATCAAATATCTGTCTTGTTTTGTGTTTTCAGGGCATTTTTTTTTTAAGATTTTTCCTTTACCAGGTAACTAGGTCAGAAGGAATCTTTTCATACCCCTATTTTAAATGTGTTTCACTTTGGTCTTGGAAAGCAGGCTGTTTTGTTAACAGCTCCACTTCATTAACCAACCCATTCCAAAAGYGTCTCCCTGCCATGCCATTTTTATTTTAGATGACCATGTTTTGTCTTGCTTCTGCCTTGCAGAGGAAGATGMAAAAGTCCAAAAATCTGAACAACACCAGAAAGTCTGCATTATTTTTAATCCTTTTAACTTCTGGGACACGGAACCAATAGCACACATCCAAGTGAAATATTGTGGGTAGGTCTTTCCCCACTGAAAAATTGTATGACATGAAAATATTTTTGGTTTTGTATAGGAAGACGAGTTTTTAAAAATTTATTTATTTATTTTGCCTAGGAAGGGATGCTTTGGTTCTTTGTTGCAGTATCACCAAAAAAAATCACGACGCAGGCGCTGGAGTTTCTTTTGCAGCCACTTGGACTTGGACTTGGACTTGGACTTGGCCTAAGGAGCTGCTTGGCTGTTCCAGTGGTCCAGGAGCACTTGCAAGGCCAATGCCAAGGGCAACTGCTCCTTGACAAGGTGCTTTGTTCCCTTCCCAAGCAGCTCATCCTTGCCTCTTTCCCGCATTTCCCGCTTTCTTTCTTTTTTTGTGCAGGGAGTGACCAGCACACTCCGTTTTGCTGTGCAGCCAATTTTCTTTTCACTATCGTTTTCCCTTAGGCTCAAGACTCCTGCATCTCATTTTCTGTCTGTGGATACTGATGCACCAAAATCCAGGATGCTCTTCCACACTTTTTGCTGCTTGGCAGGCTCCCATAAATGCTGCAAGCCCCACAGTAGCTGATAGCGTTCGCTGGCCTTTTGTACTGACATTTCAGCCTCTCACAAACTAGAACTGGCCTTATCTGTTGGCCACAGTGCCTGAGGCTTTTCTTCTCACTGGCTTTTTCTTCCAGCTGCCTACCAGAATGCAAAGATTTCCAAAAGAACAACAGGTTTCCTTTTCTGCAGCGAAAGAATGGAATCAGGGAGAATCCAAAAATACCGCAGATACAGAACAATACCTATTTTTATATAATTAATGTACTAGATTATTGATGCTTCAGACTAATTTCATCCAAGTTTATCAAACAGGAATAGGAATTATTTCCTGGTGAGAGAAAAAAAAAAAAGTCAAATTTGTATCCCTCTTTTAGTATTTTCATTGATTGAAAATGCAGAAAAATCCATATACACACAACATCAAACCTTCTCAAAGTGAATTGAAGTGCAAACGCTCTGCCAGCTCAGCTGTGGTGTTTCACACCACCCACACCTCAGTGGCCCCTTTTTCTGTCTGTATTTGTAGTCTGGGCAGTGGGGTTTGTTTGCTTGGGTTTTTTCTCCTCCTCTTCCTTTATCTTTCATCTTTCAGCAAAAGAAAAAGGGAAAGAAACCGGCTGGGGAGAATAAGGCTCTGTAACAGAAGTTGTCCATTACAAATCCAACTGGAACAAAAATTTTCTGTTGCAGATCACTTCAAAACAGATGTTTCTTTCATAATCGTGCAATCGGGAGGAAAACAGAGAAAAAGGAAGTGATCGCATCCTCCCAAGTGCTGTGAGTTTTGTGGCATTCAAAGAGACACATTTTTCGTTTTGAAAGAATTGAAAATGTGTCAAGCTGCTCTAGCTATTAATCCACACATCCAGCCTGAACTGGGATGGAAGCGATAAGCAGTTTGATATCAAGTCTGTACTGGTTCTTTGGCAATAGCTTAATATTATCTTGGATGTGACTAATGAAAAATACTATTAAGAATAATCATGTTGCACCACGCCCTGAGCTGATTTCCACCCTTGTCCTGCGAAGCCGCTCTGTGTGGCAGCCAAGGTCTTATCCGGGCCATGCAGGCAGTAAGACCTCAGGGCAGGGCTTACTGAGGACCTCAGGAAGAGCGAGAGCCTCTCCTCTTCCAGGAAAACTTTGATTTTTCCTGTCTATTGTTTCCTTTCTGTGCATGGCAGTGAGATGCAGCCCTCCCGCCACCCGCCCGGCAATACCCTGTTGCTCAGCAACCCCATAGTTGCTGAGAAGGCTCTTTTCCAGCAGCAAACCCGGGTTGAAGAGGAAGATGTGATGATGTGACACCCAAAACCTGCCATTTAGGTAGGCCAAGCAGCAAACTCCATGTGAGCAGACGCAGGTCAATAACAGCAAAGACCCTGATGGCAATGTCAGCTGAGGAGCAGCAGCACTGCACCTTCTGCTCCCCTACATCTGGGCTGTTTTGAAACACTTAGTGGTGATTATCCCAAATTATTTAATTCATTTTAACTAATTAAAAAGGTCTCCTGCTCTGCAAAGGCATTTCCAGCATCCCAGTTAGATCCAGAGCATGGAACTGGCACAACATTTTGCTTGGAGTGAGCCAGCCAGCAGCACTAATGAGATGGGAGAGGGAGGCTGCAAAGCTCTGCTGACACGAAACCCACCCCTGGGAGCAGCTGGCATTGACCAGGGGGAGATGGGCAATAGACTGGGGTGGAAAGAGACAGTGGGGAACAGCTGGATTGCATTAATGAATTGGGTGGAAAGTGGGAGGTGGGTTAAGTAAAAGTGTAGTTAAGTGTATTTCATCCCATAAATACTTGGGAAAAATCAGCCTGTACTCTCCTTATCTCCTCCAGAGCCAGCAGTACAGGAAGGTAGGTCCTCTCCCACCTCCACAAGCAGCTGGAGATCACAGCCATACCCTATAAACCCACAGCCATTGGGCTCTGCAGGGACTGGGTGTTTTGGGGACCCAGGAGCTCCAGTGCCCACAGGGTTGTGGCCAGAAGTGGGGCTGTGCTGCCAGGTGTGTTTCCACACCCCTCATGGCATGCGGAGAAAGGAGAGCTCAAGGAACAGAGGCTGGATAAACACTTTCACCTCTTGGTAGAAACCACTCCAAAAGCTGTTCTGCAACTRGTCTGACTTTGATAGGGCAGTACATTCATATCAGTCCTTTTTAGAAATTTTTAAAAATTATAACTTCTAGAAAACTAACCAGGCTTTTCTGTTAGGGCCATGTTCTCACGTGGTTAATGGTGTTGCATAGAAGTGTCTCGTCACAAGTTTTGTGAAGGTCCCRTAGGGTCATTAGGGAAAACCCGTCCTTCCAGCAGACACCACTGCAATCTACGCCCTGAAAATCCCACATCCTGGCACAAGGAGAAGATCCACAAGGCTTCTGCAGACCTGGCTGTTCACCAGCTGACCACAATACCTATGTGCCATGTCACCAGAAGGAAAGGAGAACAAATACGGGTTTGTATACACTGRATAACCTTGGTAAAAGAGAGGCTGCTTTCAGCAGCACAGCCCCTCTCACAATACACAGCAAGCTGTGGTTTCTCACCTGCCTCTCTGGGCTAGTTCAGATGTGTATCTACTCATTTTTAAGCTTTGGGTTTCAGTGCTGTGAGCATGAATGAGTGTTTCCTACACACATCGTCTGTGCTCGGGGACTGCCCAGCCTGAGCAGTAATGTTTGAAGGAAGGAGGGAGCTCAGACCCTGGGGGTAAATGCAAATGCCAGCAGCAAGCTTGAGGTGAATATGATGGACCAGCTCCCACTCTTTGAATAAAAAGTTGCTTTTATAACACTTCAAGGTGATGCAGGTGTGATACACTGTAAGAAAGAGAGATAAACATTGCTTTACGTGTGCCTGAACTACGCAAAAGTTCAAGAACAACACAGACACTGAGGTGTCATTAATAGCACAGAAACTCTGTCCATGTAGTGGTTTTTTGTGGCAGAGCCCAGGATTTGCCATGAGAAAGGCTCAGTTACCAGCCCCAGAGGCTGAAGCCCTCCCCTTTCTTTGGGGCAGCACAGGCTGAGGCACTGGGAGACAGGAGCCTGGATCTCTGCTCCTAAAATTACAACAGAGAATTGAAGACAGAAGGAAGGCAATTAAATTAGTAAAGAAACTGAAGGGTATGTGTTTTATATATTACATAAAGAAGATAAAGACAGATTGCTGGTGTGTAATTTTGGTACCATCCRGGGAAGAGCTGGGCAGGGACAATGCGAGCACCAACGTTGCAGAGCTGCTGGCAAGAAACAGTGGGCAGGGCTGATTCCTGCAGAGGGGAGAAGAACAATGCACCGGCAAGAGAAAAGGCCCGGGATAAACTTCTGGAGAGTGCCCCTCCCCTTTGCAGCTTCCGTGGGGTTCAAAATATCCCCTTTCCCTCTCAGCAGGGCTCGTTATCCTCCTCTGTCTGTGCTGTACCCTCTAGACAAACCCTAAATGTTACTTTCTCCATTTTGTGCATAGGGATGCACCAGGAGAYGAAGCAACCTCCCACAAGGGCATGGAGCTGAGGAGAGACCCGGGATCTCCCAAGTGCCACAACTCATGAGCATCTGTGCTTTAAAGAGTTGCCTTACACTGTTAGGATCACCCTCCTCCAGCAGCCTCTCCGGAAAGTGAGGGGCAATTGCAGAGCCCAGTGTGCACCCCTGTGGCTCTCATGTCCCTGTGTCCCATCAGACTGTGGTCAAATGCTGGAGGGGATAATAAAGGATGGCTACAGTGCACTCCTTCTTCCATTAAAAATGTGCTAGGAAGTGGTTCACCCACTTGGTAGGAGTAGTCCAGCTGGAAGGATTAGAAGTCTCCAAAAGCCTCAGTCTGCTCCCCATGGTGAGATATGGCCCAGGAGAGCCTCACGTGTCAATGAAAACATGACARCTGGGGACAGGAGAGGAGCCAAGCCCAGTGCCACCACTGCAACCCATGCTGCCTGGGGCCGGGGTACCACTTGCTCCTTCAAGGTGTGCTTTCCTGGCCCTGAGCAGCAGCCTGCCAGAGCTCCTGGCATAGTCCTGTGCCCAGCACCCAGGCCAKGATGGGTAGCCAGCAGTTTCTGTAACTTCCAAGTCTTTATCCTAAYGAGAACAGGTTTTGGGTGTGACCTCAGTAATTTCTAAACATATTTGAAACCTCCGACATGCTCCTGAGTTTGTCCCTATTCCTTTCTCTAACTTCTTTCCAGTGCCAGGGCCATCAAGAAAAGACATTCAAAAGCACACAAGTCTTGCWGAAAAGCCCCGTTTTCCAAGAGAGGCTTAGAGGCCAGGCTGTTATGTCAGCTGGGAGTTTTGGAAAGCTTCAGGCTATCCTGCTTTCTGTGGCACGAAACCCTGTGGTGCAATCACTGCTAAACARTGCAGTTCTCAAGAAACAGAACAGCCATGATTCCACCTGACAGCCTTTCCAGTGCTTTTATGAGAAGGGCAAACCAAGCCAAGAAAGCATCTGAGAAGCCAAGCCATGCACCCTCACAAATCTCCAAGCATAAAGCAACACCTGGGTCTGGCTTCTGGTAAAATGTGCCTTTCTGCCACGCTATTACTCCTTCCAAATCAGTTTTCACTAAGTGTCCCACATGTGCCCTTTGCTCCAGTGACAGGATATCCTTCATTTGTCTGCACCAAGTGCAGATGAGCACTTCTTCGTGTTGTTTTCCAAGTCGGCCGATGGGAGGGTCAGCAGGGGCCAAAGCAGCTGCAACAAGTAAAGGAAAGATAACCATGGCAACCCAAGTTATCTGCATCCTCCATGTATTTCCTTCTCCCCACCCTACTTCATATCTTTCCCACCCAAACCTCAAGCCGATAGAGCCAGTGGCCAGCTGGCAGGATGGGGACTGCAGCAGTGTCTCCTGCACCCAGAGTGTCTTGCTGTGTTTCAGGGCTCACCACTGAAGGCTGAAGTCATCAAAAAGAGACCAAAACCCTAGAGAGGAACAACTTGCAAACAGCAGAGCTCTTCRCTTCTGTAGATGGGGCGCTGGATATGTTGCCTTTCCTCCAGAGTTGCAGATCCATTGATGCTGCTCCTGGTCTTGGCTCTGAGCTGTAACTCTTCCACAGCAGCAACAGCTTCTCCGCCTGTGCCCCACGCCAAACCCAGCTACAGTTTTGGCCGGACTTTCCTGGGACTTGATAAATGCAACGCCTGCATTGGGACATCCATATGCAAGAAGTTCTTTAAAGAGGAAATAAGGTCAGAAAMTCAGCACAGTCGTTTTTAAAGCATTCTGTGTAGTAATTTGAAAGTTGCCTGTTAGAATTTCCAAGTACTTTCATGAACAGTGCAAAGAGCAGCTTAGCACCCAGTTGCCATTACAGCACTCAGTGTTTTAATAATGTTTCTAAGCTGCYGCTTTGTCTCTTTGCTTCTAAAGCCATGCAAACATGATCAGACTTCAGCCCTGAATTCTAATTTGAAAGCAGGAGTAAAAGGCACAAATTTCTGCCTACGAAGTGGCTCCAAAAAAATTCAAGGCAGCGATGGGGGAAGGGAAGAGGGAAGGAAGAAATCAGCTTGCTTAGATTTACTGGAAACATTTTATTATGAGCAACTGACTCAAGGCAAAGGGGGGTTTAGCTTTGTGTGCTCCCAACAGAGTACGTTAACTACAAACATATAAACATGCTATAAAATTTTGTACCAGGTGCAACAACGTGAATGTGCAGAATTTCACGTGCGTTTTGACTAAGATCAAAAGTGATCTAAACCTGCCTGAGGCATGAGGACTTCTGCACATGAGGTTACTCACGCACTTGAAAATAGAACGTGGCTAAATTACTGGTACATTTTGGGGGAGATTTGTGTGAGAACTTGAAGGCAGAAATTGCATCTGCCTCAATGTTGATGAGACGTACTCTGTCCAAGTGGTCATCAGACCAATCCAATCACTTTTAGGCTCAAAAGCAGAGCGTATCTGACGACAGCAGGGAAAACGTTGCCAGTTGTATTTGAGGAGAAAGTTAAAGGCAATGCTTGGCAGAGGAAGGGTTTATTGGGTCTGATATGATTTATAGAGCCATATGCACTTTCTTTTATAGATATAAAAGCCTGGGGGAGAAGAAATGATTATAGTAAAATTGTATTTTTAATGCTATAATGTAAGTAGTATAGTATTAGACAAATCACCGTTTTTATCTTAAACTATCCTATAAAACGTAGCATAGTAAAACCATAATGGTTTGTCTGGGATGGACTTGTAATTCCAGACATCCATCCTTCCCCACTGCCACTGGAAAAAGGCAACTTGCAGCTTTGCTAAGCCAAAGCAGTCCTTGCTGTTGCACATCGGGGTCCCAGTCCTTGTCCCTTTGCCCTTTGGCTTTCCACCTCTGCTGTGCCAGAGCGAGCAGTAAGCGAGGTGCAGAGGGCCCGGTGCCAGGTTTSTGCCAGCCCGGCCTGGACTCCTGTCCCAAAATGCAGGATGGATTTGCAATCGGGGGTGCATTCAGGGTGGGGTCTGCTCTGCATTTAATTCCCTGCTGCAGGATGGCACCGGAGCTGGCTCCTGCCCCGTGCCCCAACCTGCTGCGGCCTCTTTGCCGCTCACCTGTGCAGGGATTTTAAGGACCTGGTASAAAGCAGCTCCCTTCTGGTTACTCCCTCTTGGCCACTGGGGTGGACAGGGCCATGCAAATTCCCTCAGGCCTGCCAAAAATAGCAGAACTGCCTCTGGCTGTGGGGTTCCAGCCGCACCGTGCCCCGGGCTGTGGGAGAGAGGTGCTACGTGAGCCAAGGCAGGAGGGCCCCGCGCTGGCTTCCCTCCAGGGACAGCGGGAACGAGGTGTGCAGAGGGTCCCGTTGGGGTCAAGAGTGCAGAGCCACAAATGTGGGAGCACCATGCTCCTGCCTCAGGGAAGGCAGAGGGGCTTCCTAAGCCAGAGACTTCTTTTTCTCTCCCACCAGCCTGCAGTCGGCTTCCCGCAAATAAGTGATAACGTGCAGCTCTGCTCTGGGTGCTTTGGGAAAGGGAACTTAAAAATGTTCTCCTGAGCAGTCACTCAGCTTCAGGCTTTCCTTTGCAGGGATAAAACTTGTTCTCCCACTTGATTTCTTGAAAAACTGGGATTTTTTTTGGCAAGTGGGAGGTTAAAYGGGAAATTTCAGGGGTGCTTACGCTCTTTGATCCACCTTCATGTATCTTTTCACATGTTCACAAAGGTGGATGGCACTTGGGCTTCTCTGTGTTAATTCACATTAGAACATGCTTCATTAATTCTCCATCATTTCTGGGAGYTCTGACATGCATTCACAGTAAGAAGATGTGGGTTTTGTTCCCAGAACGGCTGGTGACTCATCTTGTGCTCTAATGTTCTATACTTCCCTTATCTTTGCCCAACTTTATCCATCTGTAAATGAGAATACCAAGCCTGCCTACCAACTGTACTGAGAGCAGAGTGCAGTGAAAGTTTTCGTAAAATACTGGATTTTCAAAACTCTGCAGAACTGAGCTGACCAAAACTATTCGCAGACTTGTGCCAATGCTGGTGCTGAGCTTTGTCCAAAAATAATGGGAAAGAAGCCTGAAAAAGCTGGAATGCTTCACTTTGATGGGGGTTCATACGGTATTCCTTTTTGTTTGTTTGTTTTAAGACTTACTTAATTTTTAAAAAAATGTAAAATTCCAAATACAAGCAAAATTATTTTGGCAGAAAATAATCTCATTGAGGAATAAAGAAAAACRAGTTTGGATTTCTTCAGCATTTAGTTCTGGGCTGATCTAAAATCTGTGACTCCCTTATTCACATAGATCTTACTGAAGTTCTTAGAGCACATGCCGGCCCTCAGCTAAAAGGCTTCATACGAGAGGGAGTTGTTGTTACAGCACAACTTGATGATGAATCTTGAAAGTATCTAGCAAGTGTGCCAGGCCAGTGCTGTGCTGCCCAGAAATGATGCCAAATACAGACTTGCTGCAGCCCATGCCGAGTTCCCAGGCCCGTGTGGCTCTCCCCCAAGAGCTCTGCAGAGGAAATCACTCCATCCACACTCAAATTAACGCTCAGCCCTGGATTTCACACATCCATGTGCTGCTTGCACGCGGGAGGCGGCGCTTTCCTGCCCTCTGCCTGACGTGAGCTCCCCTGAACACACACGCTTGAGTCAAGTCACAAGGCATATTTGTGCTTAACTTAAAAAAAAAGAAAAAAGAAAGAAAGAGAAACCCAGCCCAGAGCCATCTCTTCCCTGTACGTGCCTGGCACGCTGTGCCYGCTTTGCAGATTAGGCACTGGGAGGGGTCCCGATGCACAACAAATCACACTGAGGCACAGCAATTATTGTTTTCTTTAGTCCCAGCTCAAGACCAGACACAAAAAAAAACCCAAAACCAACCAAAACCAAAAAATGTGTTGATTTTCATGTCAGGTGCCCTAATTGTAGGGAATCTTCAATTTCATATTGGGCAAAACGCCCAAACAACAAAAATCCTGGAATCCACCAACCTGTTCACACAAGGCGCCGGGCTCCTCCACTTCTGGTCAGCCTCCATGGTAAATTTTGGGGAGGAGACACATGGCAAGAGTTGAAAGCCAAAGCAGGGGAAGCACCAGGGTTTCCCCCATCCTGGGGAAGCTGATCTGCACAGGGTCTATGATGTGGGGGAAGGGGAACGAGGTGCTGCCTTCAGGAGGGATCGTCTGATCAGTCTCTGATTGCAGATGCTGGCTCGTGTCACTGAGACAGTTATTTGCCTGAAATCTTGGAAAATTAATACTCCCCCCCAATTTCTCTGTGCTGATTTCACAAATGGAAGTTGAAAGGAAAGACCAGCTTCGGCTTTCAGACTTGTTAATGTCTTTTCGTATAACTCCAGCGAGGCTTATCCTGCAGGGAACCTCTCGCCTCTCCTCTTTCACTTCTGAGCTATCGGCTTTAATTTATGGTGAGATTAAATTAGGATGCGCTTTCTTATGCACTTGGGCAAGGAGCTGAGGGCAGGAGGGTTCAGAAGCAGCGAGTGCAGGGTGTTGGCCAAACCAAAGGTCAGAGTTCGTCCGTTTTCCAAGAGCAGGTTACAGACACACTCCCAGAACAGGCACCGCGCTCCGCAGCTCCGGCATGTGCGACGYGTGTGTGGGCAGGGCTGAGGGGGCTGCTGAAACAAAAAAAAAATTACCTAATTACCCAGCCCATATGCTCCCCTCCTGTGCCTGTGTGGGGGGAGCAAATTAGTGCAAGATCTCCATGGCTACAGAGGTGCTGCACACCCAGGGCACACGCACCCCGTCCCCCCATCACACCCCAAACTCTGGTGCTGCTGGGGAGGTCACTCGTCCTGGCTGCTGAGATACAGTCAGGGATGTCCAGGGAGACATGTTGATCCCAGTACTGAGTAAAGCCACCACCTCAAATCAGAGGTCATTTTGGTATTTCCAAATACTTTTATTGTCGGGAGGTTTTATTATCAGGAGAGTCCTTTAAAGTGTCAAGCACTCCTTTTTTGGGACCCTTTCTCTAGGATTAAGGAAATTTAAAAACACCGGGAATTCTTCATGAACCAAAACCCTGTAACCTTCTCCATTTCYTCCCTCCCTCTACATGGCCCAAAAGATTCCACTTGGGTGTTTCACCCCTTAACCCATGGCACCGTTCATGGCAAGGGACGGTTTAAGTGGGAAGCAAAGAAGGACTTTTTTTCCAAAGCACATTTCCTCAGCTGATGGTTTCAGCCTGCTCACCTCACGCCGGTGCCCGGGGCCACCCACCCGGTGTCACTCGGCCTTTTCCAGGCGATGTCAGAAAGCCCCTGGGGCCGGCCTGGAGAAGCTGAGCGGGGTGGGCGCTGCGCGGGTGTCCGTGTGGCTTTTAACCCGCTCTCCGTGGGGCTCTCGTTTTGGTTTGGCAGGTTTGACACCTGGCTTTCTTCTCGTTTAAAGCTGCCCCCCAGCTACCTGCCGAGCTACTCGGGCAACTACACCGACGATGCCAAGAGCTGGCGCCTGGTGGACATCACCCGGCTCACCTCCAAGTACCAGCACGACCGGGCCGACAAGCGCATCTGCACCTCGCTGCTCAAGACCAAGACCTGCAGCCTGGAGCGGGCCCTGCGCCGCACCCAGCGCTTCCAGAAGTGGCTGCGGGCCAAGCGCCTCACGCCCGACCTGGTCCAGGTCCGTGCCCCGCGGCTCCGGTGCCCCACCGCGGCTGGGGGAGCAGGGGGAGAGGGAGTTCCGTGTGGCTTAGCRGGGTAAAAAGGGTCTGAAGGGGGTATGGTTGGCACTCACTGGTTGGAGGGCGAGTTTGGGTGGTGGCTGGTGCTCTTCCTCCTGCCCGGTCGGGGGAGATGGGGCAGCCCTGCGTGCCCCCAGCCAAGCCAAAGGGGAGAAGCAAAATGAGGCCCTGGTGGGAAGAAAAGTGCCGCAGTCCAGGGTCAAGCCCACCCAGCCACAGGTAATGCCATGCCACAGCCTGTCCAGGGCTCGGAGGGCTTGGCCCTGGCGAGGAAGGCACCGGCTCCTGGCTCCTTGTGCAGGCTGAGGCTGAAGGCCCGTGGAAAGCCGTGGCACCCACTGGCTTCAGGCACAGGGATAACAACAGGCCATGAACACAAACACGGCAACAGATCCATTGRGGAGATTGTTGCTATTACTTTTTCTAGGATTCCATCACGTCTCAGCATTGTGGGTTTGCTTTGGATTTGTTTTTTGGTCATAAATTTGCACCCGAAAGGGCAGCCCATGCCTTGAGAGCGATTTTGCTTTGGGCCAGAGACCAAGTCAGCGCGGGCCTCTCTTGCTTGTAGCTGGCAGGACGAGGGGCATGGGCAGAGCCAGAGCACCAATTACTCATCCTCCTGCCATCCGTAGCAAATTACCTCAGGCACAAAGAAGCACACTGCCCTTTCTGCCACAGTCCTGGGGTGTCATAGGCAAAGCCAGGACAGGAGCACGGTGTGTGGGGGTTTCTGCCACCAGATAGACAGGCAGCGATAGCACAGGGCATCCCCCTCACCCCACCCACAAAACAGCAGAACATTGCAATAACCRCTGGAAAGGGGCAAGGGCCAGACTAGGGGTTGGATACACACTGAACAAGACCCTGAGAGGCAAAGGAAGATTATTCCAGTACTTCTCTCCCTTCCAAGAGAGAAGTGACTGTGAAAAAGAGATTTCATTTTTGTCTACAGAGGCAACTGCTTGCTGCATACACTCAGCTTTGTTGAGTGCCAAGGCTATCCTGCTTTAGTTTTTCCTCTTCTGTTACCCTGTGGAGCAGCACACCTGAGGAGGCAGAGTGAGGGATCCACTAGGACTGTGCCTGGGCTGCACCAAAAAGGACTGCACCAAAAATCATGGGCAGTCCAGCACAGCAGGTCACCCCGAAGTCAGTACCCTCCCAGGTGGCACATGCCTGACAGGGAAAAGCTTTTTTGGGGCAAAGCTACAGTGTACTTTGTCTAGTAACCCTGGGAGAGGCACTATGGAGATGGGTCAGTGTATCACTTCCACTCAGAGCATCCCTCATCTGAGCTTGTGCACCACTGTCCCCACAGGCAGCACTGCAGGGGGCTGCAGGAGGATGAGTTGGGCTGTCAGGTCCTCCAGCCTTTCTGGAATGTCCCAGGTGTTTGTGCCAAACTGCGGTGCCCTGCCAGCAGCGCTGAGTGAAAGGGAAGGAGTCGAGAGCTTAAAACGTCCATTTGCTGAGCTGGGTGAAAAAGTAACTGGAGAAATGTGGCTCTGTGGTATCTCAGATCTGCTGCAAAGTTAAATCATCAGCTGAGCACAAATGCTTCTCCTTAAAAGGCTCTTCATGTGCTGTAGAGTTTTCCCTACCCCGTCCTCTCGGAGTCTGAAGTCGCGGCTGAGCTGGCTTGGTTGCACACACACACTCACACACACATATATGGATGCACATGTGCACACACACAGCACCACGCAGAGACTCTGGCTGGGCTGCCCTGGCCTTGCACCTATCTAGTTTCTCCCAGGAGCTTGAATTTCCCTGTGCAGCAGCAGTGGGAAGCTGAGCTGACGCCAGCTCCAGGGCGCCTCTGAAGTGAGCTCAGGGCCAGCCCAGGGACAAACTCCCTGGGACATTTCATCAATCCCTGAAGCTTTTTAGCTGGAAAGGGCATGGGAGGCTGCAGGGAGGCACAGACCTTTGCACATCAGCCTCAGGATTGCTCTGCTCATGTTTTCATGGTCCTCTGATTCTGTAGATCAATCAGAGAAACAAAAATTGGAATATAAACACTTCTAACAACATACAGGTTTAAATACACAGCAAAGCACAGTGATCCAGCAGCTGTGGGACCTATTCCCCCACCCCCAAATTTCAGCAGCAATCACTTTTTAAGATCAGGCATGTGCTCTGCAAAATGGCTTCTGGTCTCACAGTGGTCTAAATTGAAAAACAGACAGTGGCAGCAACATTTCAGTCATACTGCATGTGTGTGTGTTTGTATTTGAGACTTCCCTCCCACCCCCACTGTGTGGACCACAGTGTGACCTTCCCAATCCATCCAGCCAGCCCCACAGAGATGGGGATCCCCTTCCTCTCTGGCCACCCCACCTGCCCTCCTCCCAGCTGAAAACCAAGAGTTCTGCCTGCCCCGAGCCCAGCACCGCTGCCCCTCTGTGAAGTTTGCTGGGCAGACATGTTGGTCTCAGCATGAGCCACTGGAGAGAGATTTTGGGGGTACCATGTGTCACTGCAAATACTTACCTGAAGCACTGCTCTTATGGCTTTATTCTCCCCTTCTCCCTCTTTTCAGAGGTGTTAACAGCACAACTCTCTCAATGCCTGACACAATGCCCACCCTGGTTCACAAAGATGCAGTCACACAATGGTGCTTGTTCTCCCTCCCCTGCAGTTTACCCTATATAGCAGCACTGGGGAAAGCTAATGGGCCCAGGTAATTTTGTCTTACAGACAGAGCATTACAACAAACCATAACGTGCTTGAATCAAAATGACAGACCATGAAGTAATGTTTTTCCACTTTACGCTGCCTGCCCTGCCTGACCCAGCCATCAGCTGAGCCGCCTGCCACAGTGATTATTTCACTCACCACAGTGAAAATCTTTATTGGATGCAGCAAAGTCTTCAGTCTTAAAACCCAGCCTGCCTCAGAGATGAGCAGGATTTGGCTGGGGCTCAGCCTACACGGCAGGCCCAGCCACCCGCTGCTTCTCCCAGGGGCTCATCACCTCAAACTGCGCTGGGTGCTTTCCCTGTCGGAGGGGAAGAGCAACAGCAAAGCAGGTTGGTTTCAGCACAGATCGCCCACAGAGCAAATTTACAGCCCTGCCTACAAAGCACAGCCTGGAAAAYGCTGAAGGCAGACGGAGGAAAGGAGTACCAAGGTGAAAAGCCAGCAATTGCAGCCACTCTCTAGGACAGACCGTTTGAAACTACTGACCAGCAACTACTGACCAGCAGCTACTGACCAGGACCTTGTCCTGTCCTCAGCAGAYGCACCAGCACCCCAGTTATTCGGCCTTTGAGTCCAGCCCATATCACTTTGCTTGTTGCACACGGGCAGCAGCTCACTCCCCTGTCCATTAGTCCATCCTAGGGAAGGATGGGCACTGTGGGGCTCCTGGAGCCACCTTCCAGAACTRTCACCTCTTTGACCCAGTACCTCATCACCAGAGACTTCCATAAACCTGCTGGCAGTGGGGATGAGCTCCTCAGGGCATCCTTACTTTCTTTCTTTTGGGAGCAAAGGAAACCCTTGGATTCACACGGCCAGGAGCTGTAGGTGCTTTGACACCCACATCCGAGTGTTTACTCCTGGATTCCACCCTAAACCTGGTAGTTTGGTGAAGCTGTACCCAGGTAGTGGCTCATGGGGCAGGAGACAGCCATGCACCTAGTCTGGGCCATCCCTCCTCRGGCTGACTGAAGAGAAAACAGAGCAAGAAGAAGTTGTCTTCCAGAAATTGTCTTCATGTCCACATGAATTCCTTGTGTGTTGKGCTACATACACATATGTATGTATACATGGAGTGTAAAATGTCAGGTACTGTGCAGTAGGGGTTAAAAAATCACAGCTGAGTTCAGGCTTTGCAGGAAGTACTCACTATCAGATATAGAAATGTGGGTATTTAATCAAAGTAAATAAGAAGCTTTCTGTGTCAATCACAAAGAACATGTCAGGCTGTCTGTCAGGTCTTATTCTCTGGGGTGATAAGTCRCTGCAAAGGACTTAAGATATTCTCAGATAAATCTGTATCTCCAGTGTCTCAAGTATGTGTTCTTCACATTTGTCTTCCACTGACAGTTTTTGTCTGACAGTTTTACAACTGCAGCTCCTTTTCTGCTGTAGGGATGTTTCCATCAGTCTGCAGGAAGGTGAGACCCCTCTCCACTGAAACAATCAAGCAGGTGCTGAGCTTTACAGTGTTGTCTGTCTCTGCTGAAATCAAAAGGCCYCATTGTCCAGTTTTTGTGGATCAGGGCTTCATTAAAYCGTAGGAAGCTGCACCAATGGTTGMTGCAAAGGTGGCATCACCCAGCTCTGCTCCTCTACTCCCACACCTCTGCGATGTGCCCGAAACTGTTCCTCAGGAAAGTAGCAGCCATGAGCACCGCATGTAGTGTCCAYGTCTGTATTAAGAGGATGAGCTCTGACCTCGGAAAAATCCTAATTACACCTTCCATGCCTTCTCCGCCGCTGTGATTTCTGTTCCTGCTGTGTACTCTTCAGGGTCTCGGCTTTTGAATTGCAAACTCCTGGAGGCAGCAAGGCTTTCTAACTTCAGCTGCAAATATTTGCATACACACTGAGCTGCAAGAGACTTTCTCTACCATTTCTCTCTTACTTAACACAGTTCTGTTCTCCTCGTTTTTTCTCACTTCTCCTCCAAAGGGAAAGTGACAGAGCCAGCCACAACGTTCCTGCAAGCGCTACAAGACAGAAATCCACAACCATCCCTCCCCCTGCACCCCTTCTGTGGTTTTAGACAATTGACTGAGAAAATACTTCCTTGATAAGGCTACAYCAAAGGAGAGAAGTGTATGAAGACTTGCAACTGGAACTGAGGAGAATTATTTTTGACAAATGTTTTATTCTTTTGGGGGAAAAAGGTTTTTTGGGTTTTGTGAAACAACACTTCGGTTGGGGTTGAGTTTCCCAGGTAGTTTGTACCAGCTATTGGCATTTAGGACTTGTTTTGTACAACTGATGGACAAGGAAGGGACTTGACTGAGGCCAGCGGGGATACAGAGGAGAAGACATGGGACATCGAGTCCTTCCTTTCCACCTCCAGCTGGGAGAGTGTCATACTCSTCCTTTCCATGTTTCTTTATTTCTCTGTCATGGCTGGGTAACTATGTGTTCTATGCCAAGTGAACAGCTCGCACAGGAAGGGCTGAGAGGGACCTACCTCAGAGTTACCAAATGACCTGGGGAGATGCTGCGTCAAATCTTTGCTGCCAGCATGAAGGATGGCAGGGAGCAGCGTAAGCTCCAGTGCCCTTTGTTCTGAAGCACATCTCCCAGCCATCAAATTATAAAGAAAACACAAAAGAGTAAATTTGGCTACCGGGATAATTTTTAATCAAGAGGCTTAAAAAACCCTGATTCCCTTCCCCAGCAGAGGCATGGCAAGGCAGTGCTTCYGTGCCACTGTGAGAAACCCTCCACACATTCACTCTCCTTGGCTATTAAGGAAGACCAACTGAAAAATTTTTAAAAAGGCCATTTTTGACTATGAAGATATAAATTTCTGTGCCATTTATACCAGCTGTAGATTGCTTGTGCAATTCTACAAGCCAAACCTCCAAAYCTGAATGATGAAATCCAGTAATAATTGACTCCATTAGCCCAATGGTTCTCTATTTGTTGCTGGTATTTACAAAAAATAGGCACAGGCTATTCAAATTTGGTTTTGATAGCTAATGCGTGAGTTTATCAGAGAGAGAGCATATCCTGTGCTTATACTCACACACAATGTTTATTTACATTTTTAAAGTGTGTTTACTGACCTTAGCAAATAGTCTTTCCAAGAAAGCTGCTCGCAGGTTAAGCAAACAGCGAGTCGATCCGAAGATTATTTAACGAGGGAAGTGACTCACTGTCCTAACAACAGGAGGGCCTCCACAGAGAGCCGGGATGCCAGGGCTGGAAATCTGGGTGGAGGGAGGAGTCCCGCAGTGAGGAGAGACCTRGTGCTGAGCAGTCAGGGGAATATGAGGTTTGCAGTGCCCATGAATGGGAGCCATTCTGGAAACTTGAGTAGTGACCTGGCATTTTTGGATGTRCAGGTCTTTTCCTTGGAAGGGTTTGCTGCCGAGATCCCCCGTGTCCCCATATCCTTCAGCGCTGTGCCACAGTGGGCAGAGCACAGAGGTGCCCGTACCCCCAGCAYGGTCCAAGCACATTGCAACACCTCAGGTTGGAAATTAGACATCCCTGCCGTGTCTTCCCCTCTCACCAGGGCCTGTCTAGCCCGCTGCTGCGCTGCCCATCCCAGCGTCTCCTGGACAGGATCGTGCGGCGCTACGCGGAGGTGCCGGACGCCGGCAGCATCTACATGGATCACCTCACCGACCGGGACAAGCTGCGCCTGCTGTACACCCTGGCAGTGAACCCACACCCCATCCTCTTACAGGTACGAGCCACCCTGCCCCAGCTCAAACACCACAAGCAAACCCTGGCATGAGATGTGTGCCAGCCCCAGGTGCAGAGCCCCAGCCCTGGCCTTTGTCAGCTCCCTGGCCTCCAAAAGGTGTGTTTCTTCTGTGGGGTTGGATGGCTGAAGCTGAGCAGACTCATGGGGTGCTCCTTGCATCAGTCTGTGAAGCTGTGGAGAGACAGTGATGTCCAGACCCTGAAATAAAACAAAACCCAGGTGGGTTATTGCACCAGAGCACTGTGAAAGCCAGGGTTTTACACGTCCCCGATATTTCACAGTGTTCAGTTTGCATTGCTAATGCATCACTTAAAATCACAGCTTGTTTACGAAAGAGAAAGAGCAAGATTTCCCATGCTCCAYGTGCCGGTGCTGTGTTTTCCATTTGCCTCCCACTGGTAACTAGCTCTGGGTTTCAAAACTCTGGGTTTGAAGGCAGTGATCTGGGGGGCCCCACATCCCTCCCCTGGACTCCTTCTGGCATGTCTGGCATGTGTCTCCTCTCTTTCCTTATGTCTCCAAGGGAGTATCCTCACTTTTCTCCATCCCACCTTTAGTCCTCATTGCTGTTTCTTGCAATGCTTTATGATTCCACAAGGAAAAGAGGCAGCATTACCCATCTCTGGCCCCAGGCCACTGGCTGCATCAGCAGCTCACAGGGCTCTGTGTGGCCCCAGGGAACGGGAAAGGTGCTCCTGCTGTGGGAGGCTCCTGGGGATCATTCAGCCACCCCAGCCAGGGGTTATTGAGATGTGAAGCTGAGGCTCTTAGCAGTCTGAAGATATGGGAATGCAGCTTAAAGAGGTGAAAAAAACATGCCAAAGAGAAATGGCTTGATGTTACATGGTTGTCCAAAACACCTTCACAGCAGAACGGAGAAGCAACTTTAAACATGAAACTGGAGGAGTCCATAATGCCTTGGCAGGGTCTGAGGCCCTGGGCAGACAGATAAGTTATAATGCAAATGACAGAAAGCTTTAGCTCTGCAGTCACATGGTTTGGTTTCCACCGGGGATAACTGTGCTGCTGGCGTGAGCTGCAGGGATGCAGGGAGCCCAGCCTAGGGCTCCCCACTGGAGCAAACACCCAGCACTTCAGTCCCTGAGACTGCAAATCTCTTACAAAAGAGCCTGGCAGTTCTCACCAATTAGCAAAAACTGCTTTAGCCCCACCTCAGCTCCAAGCTGTGACTTCATCTGTTCAGCGCTCATGAGGGACCCATCAAAGACACCTAAAATTAGCTGTTCTGTGGCTAAAATTTTCATGAATTTGAAACCTATTATTATCTTGGACTTTCCGGTTAGTTTCTCTTGTAGAATAAGCCTTGAAATACCAGATTCTTCCTTCATTGCAAAAAAACAGGACCAAAAGAAAAAAAAAGCATCATTACTCCAGGATGGGGCAGTTAGTACAGCTGCTGGGGCAGGATGGGGTGAGGCAGGGTTGCAAGCCTTAKAAACCAAAACCCAACGCTGCTGCTTGGAGATAGGGGAGGGAGGTGGGTCCGTGGTCCGTGGGCAGGGATGATCCCCACCGTTCCCGCTCTCCCCGGCAGATCTTCCCCGACGTGGAGGGGTGGCCCTTCCCGCGGTACCTGGGCTCCTGCGGGCGCCTGGTGGTCAGCGCCAGCACCCGGCCCCTGCGCGACTTCTCCGGCGCGGCCGCCGAGGTGGCCGCGGACCTGGCCCTGCAGCTGCTCGCCGTGCTGCGCTCCATGGCCACCAACGACCTCAACTACTTCTTCTACTTCACCCACGTGGACGCTGGCACCTTCGGCGTGTCCGGCAACGGGCATCTGTTCATCCGGGATGCCAGCACGCTGGGCATCATCGACAAGGAGGAAGGTACTCAGCGGGCTCATCTGTCGCGGGAGGCAGGGCAAACAAATCTTTCTCCTTCCACCTTTGTCCCTACCGCTAGCTGGTTTCTTTATTTAATTAACCAAACACCGCTTGCTGAATTAAATAATGAAAAATTAGTTGTAGGAGAGATCGTGGCTCTGAGTCGGGAGGGCAGAAGGTGTTTTGTGTGTGCAGTTGGTGGTTTGGTGAGCACTCAGTAGCTGGCAGCAGCTTTCAGTGTGCACAGCGTGCTGGATGCTCACATTCGAAGTCTTCCTTTTAAAACTCTTGCCACACAAATACCAGTAYTTGCAAGCAGAAATTTCGTAGTTTCATTTCGTTTAAGTATTGGGACAAATTTGACCCTTTTTACACTCATTTATCACATCAACTAATAATAGTTATTATAACAACAATAATAACAAAATTCCCTTTTTATCACTTTTACATAAAATCAGTGGTTGCTATTCGCTTTTCACAGGTTACATTGATCTACCCCTGGAAGAAGAGCCAGTCAAAGACTATTCTTCCAATAATATAACAGTTTCTTTTTGAATATTCAAATTTTCAAAAGGCCTTTCCTCAGCTCACACATTCAGCTCAGCAGGTCTCAAATATTCAGAAGCAGCTGTCAGAAAATTTTCCACTGGGTTTCCTTTTCTTGTCCCAACAGCCATTACTGTTAACTTGACTCCAGCTAGATGAGCTGCTGTTGCAATGTAATGATTTTGGTTAACATGGAAAAAATTACAGGTCTGGGTATTTGTGGTAGTTTTTGTAGGAACTCCACATTTTAGGTTTTTTACTCCAGTTCTCATTTTTTTCTGCATCAGCTTGACTTGACAGACTCCTCTCCAGTTCCTCTGACAGGCGGTTCTGCAGAGCTCTGTCATTCAGAAAAATATACATATTTCAGGAGAGGGAAAATTGGCTCATGTACAGCTACAGAACTGAGTCATTTATGCTGAAAGGTGGTCCTATCCTTTAGATAGTAACAAACCCCACGTTAACACAGAGGTACAGATACCTGTGACTGTCCAAGAGTTCACTACTGTGTTTCTAACAACTGGTTTGATTGTCCCCAACAGGGAGCCAGCTGATGGGCGACCAACAGGAGCATCAAGATATATTCAGCTGCCTGACTGTGGACTGCCAGTCTGCGCTYGTGTCCTGCAGCTCCATCAGGGAGAAGCACAGCCTCGTCATGGTGTGCCGAGRGCTTTTGCCCAAGCTCCTGACGGGGAAATTCCTGCCCCCCGTGCAGGAGAAGATCGACGGGTTCCTGCGGCGCTGCGCCGATGGCCTCGCTGAGGAGCAGGGTGTCGACGAGGCCATCGCGGAGCTGGCGCAGATCCTGAAGCCTCTGCGGTCCTGCGACTCCCGCTTCGCCTACCGCTACCCTGACTGCAGATACAGCGACAAGTACTGACACACGAGCACCCCCGAGCAGGGCCAGCCCCCTGCCAGTGCGGGGAGMGAGAAGGAACCAGGGTAGCTGGAAAGAGCTGCCCCAAATCCGAGGCTTTCTCATCGAGGCGGAGGAGGAGGGAGCAAAGTGCGCACGGGAGTTATTATTCGTCTCCCAGAGATGCATTTGTTACACGGGATATAGACATGATGTATGGTTTATGGATTATTAGCATTGTCGTGAGTGACAAGGGGCTACAGGATTAATAAATCTCATTCACGTGTTTGGGCCTCGGAAGAGTTTTCCGTGCCATTTGTTGTAAAGCAAGGCAGGATGCTCACAACCAGCTAGATGGAGGAGCTTTATTGCCAAGAAAGTCTTTCTGATGGAGGTGATATATACATGATGTGGGATGGATGGAAGCATTTAAGACTTTCCCTGTGGCTATTTTTAATGTGATAAAAATCATAGATACACTGAACCACCAGATCAGTTCTGTACCATCACTCATCACACAGCACTTTCATAAAATATTTAGATTTTATTACTTTTATGGCACACAGAACACAAAGACACAATCAACAGCATTAAAAAGCTGAAAAGTCCCATGTCTCTTGAGACTTAATTTCTCTAATCCCCAAGTGTAATTACTTCTAGTCTTTCCCAAGATGATGGACAGTAATTGGAGCCCAATATGGGGCTTTGGTTTAAGATGAGGAAAAAAACCCAACTCTGGGATGTGATTGTTCAGCAGATATTTTCACATTTTTCTCTCTAAAGTGGAGGAACCATTTGCACAAAACCRTTCAGATGGGAAAACTACCTTAAGAGGAGAAGCAAGACAGGCAGAGGAYGAGGCATTAATTTACACTGAGCCTGATGAGACTTGCTGAACACTCAGTACTCCAGTGTAGGTGCTGGGGCACCCCCCAAGAGCTGGGGAGGTCTAAGTTCTGACCAGCAAGAGCTGCAGCCATCCTCATCCATTTGCCTTCCAAACAAGGAACTGGCAAGCCAGTCCCCAAAGGAGTGACTCAGGCACTTGAAATTCGGGGTGGTGAACTCATTTCACAGCAGTTGTCCACCCAGGGCTGGATACAAGTGCCTCATTTTGTGGGAGATGGTTGCAAAAGTTGCAAAACACAAATTTTTCAYCCAGAATCTGTCAGTCCCCCTCACATGAGCCCTCTGTGGGGTGTCAGAGGCCCGCACCAAACCTTCCCTGATGCGTAGGGGTCACATCAGACAGACCTCACCTGGGTTTGRGGCTTTCTTCTGGGATCCAGGTGTGCAGGAGTCACCAGGCAAATTTTACTGAGCTGAGTGAGAAGTGAGGCTTTCTGGATCACCCATAAGTATTTTCATCATGGAAAGAGTCCTCCTCTAGTCATGGTTCAAGAAAGAAATCGGTAACAGCATAAAGGCAGAAAAAGACATGAGTGCATTTGCATCACCAGTGGTTGTTCTGACTTGTGTTGTACAGAGCAGGAATGCAACTCCAGATCTTGTGCTGGSTGTGAGGGGCTCTGTGCACGCAGAGCCTCCAGCCTGGAGCTCAAGGCAGGGGTGGGTGAAGGTTGACAGGACAGGTTGGGCATCCAAAACCACACACACATGGTCTGACATGGGGGAAATCTAACCCAGGACATTTATTTTGCCTTTCTTCCTGGCATAAAATATCAAGTGCACCTTTTACCTCTCGAGATGTAGAAACAGTGAAAATAATTTGTAGGTAAATTTAGCTGCAGGCCCAGATGGTCAGACAGCAAAAAGGTTTAAATATACAGCCTCAGCTACGGCAGCAGCCCTCTTTCCTGGTTTCAGTCTATTTCTACATCATGGCTCTCTTCCAGAAAGAAAAACATGTCCTTCACTGAGATCCACAAGGCTGTCTAACAACCTGTTTCCATCAGTTTTTTCTTGAATCTGTCTGCATCTCCAGCCTCTTGGTGTGTGGTTTTACCTGACAGCTGGGTGTTAGCGCTGGACCCCTCTTCCTCCAGCGAGTATCCCACACTGTGCTGGAAACAGAGGAAACACAGAGGGGATGCACGTGCTCAGCACCTTAGAGAATGTCAGGAGCAAGCTCAGATCCCTGAGGAATCTGAGTCCATCCTTGGGCAAAAGGACTGAGAGGTGTCACACAGGCTTTGTCTGTGCCCTGGTAACTCTCAATCTGAAAGAGCTGGGGAGGAGAAACAGAAGAGCTGTGGTTTTACTTTGCTGCCTGGACTCAGTTGGCAAGGCTGCAGCAGAAGCCTTGAGACACGTAGCATCTATTTTTACAGGGCTTGATTCAAAGCTGTTAAAGCTGAGAGGAGTCTCCCCACTGCTTTTAATAGACTTCAACACGAATYTAAATAAAAAAGGCACTCATGATTAAAAATAACGAAATTGTGGATTTACAAATTATTAAAGCATTGGGAGCTGTGTCCTCCACCAGTTTCTTTTCAGACATTGATTACAAAGGCCAGGCTCATGTAAGACTGTGACTAATAAGCCAGCCATAAAATCAGTCCATGGCTCAGAGAACAATAATTTTCCTAAACTAAGTCTCATTTCCCTCTCTTTCCCTGGCCCTTTTTTTTTTTTTTTTTTTCCCCCACATTGCCAATTTTTACTCTTAATATTTTCCTTTTTCTTGGCAGTCAGACCCTGGAATCAGTGCCCACCCTGTCTGCCAGCTCCAGTCAAGCCTTCAAATCCTAGTAGGCCAAGCTCCAAAAGGATGTGAAATTAACTTATAAATGGCAATTATTTAAAACCTAATCCTTCCCAAAAGAACTCTCAAACAATTTTTTCCTCTCTGTGCTCGAGTTATTTCTGTCAGTGGCTTTGTTTGAGCCTTTGCAAACTGTTCCTGKTAACAACTTCAACTGTTTCCACAGCAGAACAGAAATGGCAGGAGAGATCTTCCACCAATCTCCCCATCAGCCTCAGCACCTCCTTTATCTTCTGCAGCTGCCTTTATGCCCAGCTGCTTATCAGGTGTCTCTCTTAGTGCCCCATATCCCACATATTTTTAAAGTTCTCATGTCAAGAGGTTTGTAAAACTGTGTTTCCTGCCACATTTTGACTCGCAGCGTATTTTGACTCTGTCATCTCTCAGGGGGTGGGGGCTGCTGCCCGTCCTGAGGGGTTGGAGATTCAGATTTCCCACTCTGTAGCTTTTGTGGGTGATAATTTCTTGCCCCGCTCTGCACACACCTCACCCTTGCCCCGCAGGCTCCCAGCTTCCCACAAGGGGCTACCCAAAAAACATCGTGGCRTTTTGGAGAGCAGGGAATCAGCACTCCACAGCTCCTGTCCACAGGAGCARCCAGACAAGCACATTTCATGCATCTTTCCACCAAGCTCAGCCAACAACTGTTGTTTGCAGGTGCTTTTTATTTGCCTTCTGGTTTTCTAAGACTTTAGGATGCACTTGGGTCCCATTTGCCAATTACTCTCTACAGCCAGGTGCTCTAGATACTTTATTGCTAATTCCTCCTCAGCTTCCCCCATCATCACATGAATCTGGAAAGCAGAGCTTTAACAAAAATATTGAATGTCATGAGATGTTATGAAATCACATGAACCAGCACTGGGGTGTTCYGAATTGGCTCACCAAGACACATTAATTTGATTAATAGGTGAGCCTGGATGCTACTGTACACTCTGTTCTGCTAACTCAGTGCTGAACAGAGCTTGGTAGCCATCCTGAAACTAAAACCAAACAAACAGGAATCTGAGGGAAAGGAAAATTAAATGAAACAGCTACACCAGGCTGGGGGGTTGGGAGAGGCACAYGCAGTTCCTGCCTTACAGATTAGAAAATATGGCCAGACTGATCTGCTCTCCTCCACAGGGGAATGGCCTCAGCCAGAGGGGGTCAGTGGGGCTTCAGGATGACCTGAACAACTGAGACTCCCAAGGAAGGGTGAGGATGATCCAAAGGTCCAGAAATAGTGAAGAGAGAAGAAAAGACAGGTGGGAAGCTAGGGAGGGACACCTGTAAACATCTTCAAACAGTTTTGTTTCAGTCATGGCTTTACTTGCAGCATTCTACATTTTCGCTCTTCTGGAGCAACAAGAAGAGTCCCTTCTTCCACAGGTCTCCAGTCAGAGCTGAAGGGTGCTCCCTGCATTATAAAGCATCCCCAGCTCCTGCCAAGATTCCTCATTCCTGACCAAAGGGCCATCAAAATCCCRCCACCGAGTTTCTCACCTCTCTCTGCCAGCGGGATGGGATGGGACYGGCTACAAGACTCCCCAGCCCTCCCCAAACATTCAAGGGGAAAGAGCAGGCAAACATCTCCTCAATGGGAAAAGGACRAAGAGCTCTGGTGAGAGCCAGGGCTGCACCTCCACCTCTATCCGCTCCTCCCATAGCACATCTTCCACCTTGAGCCCCTCACCTCTTTAGACATCAACTGCCTAATCAAATGGGATTAGCATTTAAAAAAAAAAAAACAACCAAAAATCAAGATCTATTCCTTGCAACACAGAGTATAAATGACAATAGTCAGTCTAGAACAAACTTCTCAGGTGTTTGAAGAACAAGAATACACCAGCCTCTTCCCTGGGGACACGCAGCTTTAAAAGAAGCAGCTTGTCAGGTTTTACAATCCTATAGTACTACTCAGCAAGGATGCACAGAGCTACAGCCCTCGCCTTACGCAGTTCATTTGCCACATCGCATGCAAAGATAGCTCTTTAGACTTAACACCCACAGAAATGTCATGCAAGGTTCAGCATATTATGTGTTTGAAAAGGACCTTGTCAGTCACACGGGATTTTTTTTTCCCCCTTTCAAAATTTAAACGTTCATTTGGATAAAGGCTTGTCAGATTCATTCCTCTAGTGATGCCTTAAAATACTGGGTTTTCTTGCTCTGAAAAAATAATCAAGACACTAGGAATAATTGGGGACTTTTCACAGGGATTGAAACCTTCATATTCTTGGTGCAGAAAGAGTAAGAGAGAAGATCACCTGTGGGGTTTCACTCCACTCTGGCTGGAGCAGCTGTAAACATTTGCTCATTTTTCCCCCACCACCTGAAGATGAAGATGGAGAAAAGAAAGTGCCTTTATGTGTTTGCACTATTTCTACAAGCAAAACAAAGCAGGGATTTGCGTAGAGTTCAGGCACTCCTGAAGGACAGGAGCAGAAAGGTGCTGGAACAGTGATGCCGCTGGGGGCGAGTGCAGGGATTTAAACACCTCTGTTCCCAGCCAGGGCACTTGTCACCATTTCAGACGCCCAAGAAAAGAATCTCTGCATGACTGCTGGTGTTTCAAAATGGAAATCCCTTTAGCAGGTGGACAAGGGATGGGGACAGTTGTCCAGATTTCAGGAAATTAATTATTTATCCCTTCCTGTTTCCACTCACGGCACTGCTTGTCCTGCCTGTCCCTTTCCACCAGAGAAAGGAGCCCATGGGGTGCCTTTGTCATGTGAGGGATGCATGGGATCAAAGCTCCCAGGTGCCAAAGGACCAGAGGAGCTGCCTGAGGAACGGGGCCAGGGGTGGTGGCCAGTGCTTTGGAGCTTTCCATCACATGGCTGCACTGACAAATACTGACAGGCGTTCCTCTTTGTGTCTACAAGGGTGTGAAAATAAAAAAAAAATCTGTAGGAAGTGGTGTTGTTGAATTCCGTGAGTGAAATGACCAGAAAAACCCAACAAACAGCTGCTGACTCGTTTTGTCACTGTGCTTAGGGAAAGGCTCTCCAAAGTTAAGCAGTTGGACTTTTATTGCAAGAGTGGCTCTGGGGTTACCAACCCCGGGGAAGGGCTGCCCAAGCAGGGATGAACTTTATGGTTGCACGTCCCTAGGTGGGAGCCAAGCAGAGCTTTCTAAAAATACAGCTTTTGCATGACTGAAGGATYGCACGTACAGCAATATAAAGTTACTGGGGAAGGAGGGCAGGAAAGAGTAGCTTCTGAATGGAGGGCAGGAGTATGAGTATGACCTTGAGGTTTCACCAAAAAATGTTTGGTTTTATCCAAAAAAAATGGCTAACCCCTCAGCTCTGGCAGATCAAAGAGGAAGCAAAAAAATGTCAAAAGCCAAGGAAACAACCAGGACTTTTCTAACTGGACCAGAGCCTTTAAAAGTCTGTCATTCCCAGGGGTGTCTGTGTTCATGGGATTTTATAAGAGGGGATGTTCACAAATTTGATAGAAAYACAGACTGAACTAAAGGCCAGAGGACTCTCAGTTCCACAGAGGCAAAAATGAAGAATTACTGGAAAAGCTGTGACTAGAGAGTCCCGTTTTTCCCTGCTGCAGATCCGTGAGCACRCCCATTCCTGCTCTGAGACACTGGCCAGCTTCCTCTGGAGCAGGTGGAAGCAAAGGCCCGAATGCAGTCCCCCAGTCACCTCCTGCTGCTGGACAAGGAYGGAGGGATGCTGCATGGCAGAGGAGTGAACTCATCCAAGGGAAATTTTGGAGGCTGGATCTGCAGGTTTCAGGGGCAGCTGTGAGCTGCTTCGTATCTTTTTTTAAGCCACATATGGAGCSCAGTGGGAAAGTGGGATCTGCTGTGATCTCTGCCCAAGTTTCTCCTGAGGAGCCCTGCAACAGTGGGATCTCTTTAAAGACACCACATTAGAAGTTCAGAGTAAGTGTGTACTGACAATAAATAAAAAATACACACACACACACACACCCCCCAGGTGGCTGAACAGCAGCACAAGGGAGTGATTCTAACCAAACAGACACCCTTCAAAAAGTGGAGATCAGATGCAGAAATTAGGCAAATTAGATGCAAGACTACAATAAGGCAGCCCCAGAAGAGAAATCCAGGGAGCGACTTGCTACCAGCGTGGAGGCTGACAATGAACCCTTTCTCAAACACATCAGAGGCAGAAAGTCTGCCAGAAGAGCTGCTGAGGCCAGCAGGAAATCTCAGTGCAAGGCAGCCCAAGGAATGAAGAAATCAGTGTTTTGCAATGATAGTCACAGGCGGTGTCTCAAAGAAGAAATAGGAGTAAGAGCTTAAGTGACTCTGTTAAGAGTAAAATTGGGTAAAACCCACCCCAACCTCCCCCTCTGTCAGAGCAAGGAGCACACGAGGGAGGGTGGGGGTCACTGCACTAGGGCTGGGATGCTGCTCGGTACTAAAGATGGTGAAAAATGGGTCTGGTGGAATCAGCACCCAGCGGGTGTGAGTGAGGAGCCCTGCTCAGGGCGTGTGACCCCATCCAACGCAGATGATCTTCACGGGGACAAAACCAGCAGCAGAGCAGGGGCTCCGGGGAGCTCAGCCTGCCAGGGGAGCCTGGGAAGAGCTGGGGTGTCAGCACAGCACAGAGGAAAACAGGATAACTGGACAGGCACGGGCGTGGGAGGGTTTTCCGAGGGGAATTCAGCCCTGCGAGATGTCACGAGCATGAGGAGAGGCGACTGCCGAGGAATTCCCCACATCAGAGATTGCAGGGTAGTGGGAGGACACAACAGGATGAGGATCCTTCTTTGTCTTGTTTCCAACATTCCTCCCCAAACTCAGAACCAGAGAATGTTCCCAGTCCGATGTTCCAGCCCAAGTGAATTCCAAATGTCACAGGAATGGCTGGAACAAGGACTGGGGCTCCCGGGGTGATGCCCCAGGTCGTGGTCAGGTGCCCACCTTCTCAGGATCAAGGAAACATCTTCCTGAGTTGAAAAGRAGTCTTAAGTTTTGCAGTGTCTGTAAAATTAAAGATGTGAATAATCTTACAATATTTATGAATAAAGCTATTGCAACATAGCTAATAATGACTCACTGTCTTCTCAAGGAAACACCCTAATTTTTCACTGGTATCTCCTTTCGGGGAATAAAAACCCCAAACCAAACCCAGCTTGAAGGAAATAATCTTATCCTGATCCAAAGGAACCGGCTTAACATCAGAGTTGTGAGTAGGAGGGAGAGAACACAGTGTAATGGCACATGGGAGCTTTGAGATCCCAGGTCTATTAAAGTGCTGGTTTGCCAGATTAGCCACTTTGCATGCCTGGAAATGTTCATTCAGAACAAACTTTCATCATAATCAAAAGCAAATTATCAGGCAAAAATGCATCTGGTTTGATTTTTGAGGGCTGGTACCCTTGAGAGACTTTTTTATTTCACCATCTGAAACAGCTCTCTGTGGCTGTGCACGGATTGATGCAGGTTTCCCTCCTCTCCTGGAGTCAGAATGGTCCAAGAGAGTTCATCTGATATTTGTTTGCATTTCAGGGTTTGGAAACCTTGGGCTCAAAAAATTTGCTTTCCTCCCAGGTGAAACCTGGTAGCTCAGGAAACTGTCCCTCTTCCTGTCTCCTCGTGTCCTTCTTGGGTTTTTTGAGAGCTTGACTACCATGACCAAGTTATCCTGATGTCTTACCCAAAACAGCTTCATCTGTGTCTGCAAGGCTCTTTTTCCTTCTAACCATCCTCACTCCCCTTATGTTTACTGAAGTTGASTCATTTCTCTCAGAGGACCAAAGAGAGCCCTGACTCCTTCCTAGGGAACAATTCATCATTCCAGAAATGGAGACAGTTGTGTTTTCTGATCTGAAATGAGAGAGGACTGGGGAGCACGCAGTGGGGCCTCTGCCTAGGCACAGGCAGCCAGAGAGGAGGACGCCTTTCCCCACCTTGAGAGGAGGCAGCTACAACCCTGTTTGCTCCAGGGGGATGTTCCCACTGCCATCAGCAGTGGCTGCCTGGTCACTGCCCTTCCCCAGGGGTTTGGCTGCAGAGGAGTTTAGCGTGGGCATCTCTTGGACAAGTGTTGGACAAGGGCTGCTTCAGCTGCTTGGGAGAGGGAACAGAAACTCTTTCCTCGAAGTCACTGCAGCTGGAGAGGTGCCAGGGGAAAAACTTCCCCTAGGTGCACCCAGAGAAGATGAAAGTGAATTGCAAAGAGAAAAAATAAGGAAAGGTTATCACCCAAACGACCTATGAGTCCTCCAATTCCAGCTTAATTAAGGGAGCATGGCAGGGCAGAGCACTCCAAGGCTTGAGGCTCTGTGCTTCTGCAKGTCAGATGAGATGAACTGTGCTGGGGGGAACCTGCCATCCAAACAGGTACAGCAAATACATTAAGGAAAGCAGAAAGTGTGAAGGAGGTTTCACTGCAAAAAATGTAAATGCAACTCTTTCTAGTTCATTTCCTATTAATTGGATGGCAGTTTCCTTCCTCTGCTGACCTGATAGCCACTGGTCAATAACCTCGGGGGGTAAAGGGTGGAGGCAGAGGAGGGAAAGATGTGAGCCATGTGACAGGGAAGTGATGACTCAGAGCATTTTGGCATGGCAAGAGGCAAACATGAAAAAAAAAACAAATAAAGAATCACAAAGTAATTCAAGTGAAACCAACGTTTAAAGCAGCATTTCAGTGATGGGGACTAAGGTGGAGGAGCGTTGGAGGGTCATTATACCTTCAGTTTTTAAAACTTTTAAAGACATTTAATGTTTTCTCAGACAGCCCAAACAAATGAATCATCTTGCAACAAGACAAATAAAAGCCTATTCTAAAAAGAACTATTTTTCTTGTATCCCTGTGGATTTGCCATTATCAGTGACAGGCACAGGTCTATGTACAGTATTGAGCTAATTGCTTTATTATATCCTTTGGTCTGGAAATTTCTCTTAATGTCAACTTATTCTTCAAACCCAAATTCTTCCTCCCTTTTGAGCATTAAATCCACCAAGCGAAGGTGATGAGCATGGCTGAGACACAAGGAGTGTGTCAATGAATAGAAAGGCTGCACTAAAGGATGTTTGCCAGTGACAGCATGGAGATAAATGTTAAAGAGAAAGAGAGGTATTTTGAGAAGGGGAGATGAGCACAACCACTGAAAAGCACCAAAATGAGCACACAAATCAGGCATACGAGACATTCAAGGAGTGAAGAGATTTGCCAGAATAGAGAGAAAGAGGGTTTCTTCTCTGGCAGATCTCAAGCAAGACAGCTTGCCAAACAAACTGGAAGAGGAAGGAGGTGCAAAAAAAAAAGACACAGAGCAGTGAGCAGCACTTCCTCTCTATGTGAGATTTTTTTTTTCTGTGTATTCAACTTTTTGAAAGCAGTCACACCACCCAGCTTCTGGAAGATGAGAAGAAATGCACGTCCCTTCCCCTCAGCCACAGCAAAACTCACTTTCCTAGCTCACATATCCACTGCTGCCCTGCATCCACCATCCCGGCAGTGCGGGGGCTCCCTGGGCAGAAATGCCAAATGTGGGCAATCACTGGCAGGGAGGAAAGGAAACACTGAAGCAAGACGCTCCACCCCTGTATCCTCTCTCCAGGTACCAAAATCTGCCAGCACAAACCTCCTCATTCCTTCCCAAGACCCTTTCTCAGCAGAACTCRGAGACCCATGAGGGAAAACACCACATTGCTCATTTTCCTGGCAGAACCCATCGGCCTGTCTGACGGTGAGCAGCAAGGGAAGAAGGTGCTGAGCTGCCCCAGCACCTCTGCAGTGGCTGCCCCTGCTACCCCAGCACCCCCAGGCTGAACTGCTGGRGGAGAGGAAGAGTGTGGCGGACAGGGGATCATCCTTCCCACGAGCCCAGGGGCTGGGAATATTTCCATGCTGGAGGCCAAATTGATTTTCCTAGCCCAGTTTCCACATTAATGCACAGCTTAGTGGTGTCCAGCATGGCACCCAAAGCAYCTCGTGGCTGTGACCCCAGAGGGAGGGAAGCCACGGGCTGTGCTGGCAGGTCCTGGGACTCTCACCCCGCAGGCGCCAGCAGGACGGGAGGGTGGAGAAACACCAGGGAGAGCTGGAAAACGCAGCTCCTGGCACACACAGGGCAATCAAACACCTATTCAGCAGCACTTCATTCATACGCTGCCTTATGTTCTCCCATCTCGCAGTTGTGTAAATAAGCCATAGAGAGCATTAGCCATGGTATTCTTCAGAGCACAGCCGTAATTGCTGAAGGCTCCATCGAGCTCTGTAAACAGCATTTTGCACTGATTTCGAAAATTAGGAACTGAAGTTGCACTTATGATAATTGCCAACTCATTTTGCTCCGTGCTGGAAAACTCATTCCACCTTTGCTTTTCACTTTGTGGCTGCTGAAGGAGCTTGTCGAAGGTCTCRTCAATTACTGACACATGTATCATTTCTCTGTTAAACAGAGCTGAGGGGCGATCACCAAGCACTCGGTCAAACAATTTTTTGCCTCCCAGGCTTTTCCCCTGCCAGACTTTGCTCCTTTTCTCCTTCGTTTGCTACCTTTAAAAAATTGTATACTTGTACTTCTAAGACACTTCTCACAAAGATTGATATTTTTTCCCCTTGATCTTTTAATTTTTGTTTTACAAGTGAAATGTTTTCTGCTGTATCTATCTCAGAGAGAACTCTGTAGAACTTCTGACTGGAGCACACAGGTAAAAACTGAAAGATCAAAAGAATCACAGAATCATTAAGGTTGGAAAAGCCCTCCAAGATCATCAAGTCCAACTTTTGACAGAACACCACCGTGTCAGTTAAACCACGGCATTGATTGCCACATCCAGTTGTTTCTTGAACACTTCAGGGATGGTGACWCCACCATCATCCTGGGCAGCCCCCTCCCGTGCTTGACAACCCGTTCAGTGAAGAAAGTCTTCCTGAGAATGAAGATGCTGAATTAGGATTTAAAAGCGAGGCTGCCACTTGACTTAGAATCACATGGTTACAACAGACAGCTCAGTGCACACAGACAAAGCAATTTCCTGTTTAGGAATAGCAAAACCTCCTTGCATTTGAGTGCAGGAATGGATAATGATGGAGGAAACCTAATCCATGTGGAGCTGAGGTATTTTTCTCCTAAGATGTCCATCCGCCTGTGATCTGTGGTGGGCTGGTTCTTGGCCAAAGGACAGAATTCAGCTGAAATACGTGTGCCAGGGGGCACCCTGGTCTGAGCCCACACTGCTATTTCTCAGCAACATTACACCCCATCAACCTGTCACTGAAACCAATTTTTTATTTTTAAGTCTCCCAGCCAGGTATCTGGTGTCCACACCCTTATCTGATGGCTGTGTATAAGCATCCCTGAGCTGCCCAGGCACTTCTGCCTCCTCCAGCGTAACTACAATCCCTTTGCCACCTAAACACAAACCTTCCCGGGTGCTCTCACCAGGCTTCCAGGGTTGCACCAGCCTGGGAAGCATCAGGAGGTAAAGACTGGGCAGAGCATTAAGGAGCAGCAGCCCTAAACCCTCTCCAACACATTCCCAGCTCCTGCTGTCTGCCCTCCCCAAGGGATGTGGGGGAGCACCCAGCCCTGCCCTGGGCTCTCCTCCAACAGGACTCAGGGAAAACTGTGAGGAGCTGTTGTGGTACTGAAAGGTTCACACATTCCAGGGGTCACAAGCAGCTGCTGTGCTGCGGCAGGGCTGGAATAATTTGCCCTCCTGYGCTCAGCAGAGCCGGCTCCCCGCTGCTCCTCCTTCCTCCTGGTGCCCAGCACAGGAGCTGGCAGAGCTGCCCTGTTTGCAATGGATACATCCCTAAATCATTAGCATTTAATCCAGGACAGCAGAGATAACACTGGCATCTCAAGCAAGACAAAGTCCTGCACATAAATACAGAGCCGTAAGYCTGTCCTGAGCCTGCCAGCAGTTCCTGAGCCCCTGGAATACGTTCCCAGATCTTCAGCTATGAAGACATTTGACCTTTAAGGAGGTCTTTGACTACTGGAACCAAACCGCAGCAGATGCTCTTATCACATTGCACTGGACACCCTGCCCGCTGCTACTACCCTCAGAAAGCCCTCCACACCCCCTCCCAGCCCCCCCAAAAAACCCCCAAACCTGTGGCAACTGTGACTGGCTGCTAGTTGTTGTCCTTGGATATTTTCATAGCCCCAAATGAGCCTACTCCTGGATGGCTCACTTATCCTCCTGTAGCCAACGCTCACTCCTACCTGAGAACCACTTTGGTACTTAAATAGGTCATTTTTGTACCCACCTGAATCTTGCCTGCAGACAGGTGACCAAACCCTTTTTGCACCCACTGCCCACCTGGTGCCAGAAAACTTTTGTAAGTTACTGCTGTGAAGGTCAGCCAGCCTGTGGGACAGCCCACTGGCAGTGATGTTCTGGGGGAAAAAACCAACTTCAAGGCCCTAAATCTTACGTATGTTAAAATCGAACAGATTAAAGCTCCAGCAGCACCCAGGAATGAACTGCATGTTGCACTCGGCATTTGGCATTGACAGCTACAGATGGGTGACCACTGCCACAAGAAAAGCCCAGTTTCCTCAAAGGACTACTCAGTTTCCCACTGATTTGGTGCTGACAAGTACAGAGGAGGAAAGGGCTGRAAACATCCTTTATTCCTGTTCAACTTTCTCTGTGGCCAGAAGGCTGAACTAAATGACAGCCCAGCCACATGCCACCGGACACATCTTATGATACTTCTCTCAGTCTTCTCTTGTGGTGTCCCTTCCTGATCCTTTCAATGATTTTAAGTCTTTGCACATATTTAGAGCCAACACTCTCATTSCACATTTCAGTGCTCCCATGGACTCTGGCAATGGCTGAGTTGTGTGGGTGTGACTTTCAAGAAGCTCCCAGCTCCGTGAATTACAGGAGTTGGTGCTTTAGCCCCTTTGTTTAACCATTAGCCCATCCATTTACTGTTTCCTGCGCTTTGCTACCTTTAAATTGCTTTTACAGCCATTCTGGTTTGGTATCCCTTTTCACCAGCTTCAGTCCCAAACCACGGTCACTCCCTGTATCCTGGGCAGTAGCACACATTTAAACYAGGCTTGAAAATAACCTTCTATCAGAAAAAAACCTGTGGGATGTGTCATTTGAGAGCAGTGCTCCATCCTGCAGGAAAGCAGAGAGTGCTGCCTTCTGTGAGAGGAACCTCATCCCATCAGGAGCTTGGGGGCAGGACAGGAGGGAGGCAGGGGGCTCCAACGATAAACCCATTTCCATCCCAGCTCCACACGCGTCCCAGCTGCTGTGTGTGCCCACTGCCCCGCTGTTCCCCGGGCAGAGGCAGCAGCAATTGCATTTTAACCCTTTAAGAAGGCCCCTGGCAGCAGGAGCCGGCAGTGACCTGTAAAACACTGACGCTGCTGTCCAAGCGAGGCTGGGAGCTGAGCCCTCCCTGCTGCTGTCACTGCGAGGTGCCTCYTCCCGTTTCCCAAACCTTCAGTATGTTTTTATGGCTTCCCAAAGTAAATAAGGTGCTCACCTCTACAACTCATCCCTGCTCCCTTATTCCCAGTGCCGTGGGAGAGCCCWGCACTGCTCCTTGCAGGCACAGCAGCTGACACTCCAGTCCTTCCCACCTGTGGTGACAGGGGACAGCTCCTGTGGGGCTCAGGGATGGTCCCTATGTTCCTAGTCCAGGCACACAGCTGTGCACCCCCTCCCCACGTACCCTGTCACCACGGGGGCTCTCCCTCTCCTCCCGTTTTCCAGCCTTGCATGGAGTTTCTGGCATCAACAAGGAAATGTCATGTTCCACCTCCCCCAAGTGTCCTGTTCTCCCTTCTTTTTGGAGGAATGCCGTTGTTTTCCTGGAATGAGGCTGCCCTGTGCCCTTCCCATGCCCGATTGTTGCCTTGCTGGCACAGCCTCATCCCTGGCCCCCTGTGCCCTCCTCCATGGGGCCCTCGGGCAGCAGCCCCGCACTGAGCTCGGAGTTGAGCTTCAGCTTCGTTTTCAGCTGGAACTCRTCTGGGCATCACCTGCACCCCTCCCTCCTCCACTCTCAGCACCAGCACCATGGGAACAGTTCACTACTGGTCAGCTTCGACCTGTCCCCGAGGGAAATCACACTCCTCAGCCTTTCCCCCATGCACTCTCACGGAGTCATTCCTCTGTCTGCTCCCACACTGGTTAAAGCAGCCATGGAAGATGATAGAATCATAAAATGTTAAGGAGTTGGAATGGACCTTAAAGATGCTCTATTATCAATCCCCTGCCATGGCCAGGGACACCTTCCACTATCCCAGGCTGCCCCAAGCCCCGTCCAACCTGGTCTTGAACACTGCCAGGGATGGGCCAGCCACAGCTTCCCTGGGCAACCYGTGCCAGGGCCTCACCACCCTCACAGTAAAGAATTTCTTCCTAATATCTAAGCTGAATTTCCCTTCAGTTTGTACACGTTCCCCCTTGTCCTATAAAAAGGAGTCCCACTGTGGTTCCCTGTAGGCCCATTSAGACACTGGCAGGTGCTCTCAGGTCTCCACACAACCTTCTCCAGGCTGAACAGCCTCAACTTTCTCAGCCTGTCTTGACAGGGCAGGTGTTCCAGTCCTCCTTGTCAACTTTGTGGCCCTTCTCCAGACCTGCTCCAACAATTCCAYGTCCTCATGGACAAGAAGCTTCCCTACCACCCGCATCTACTGGCCCCATTGTTGCTCTCTGCTCTGGCCCCAGACAAAATGGTTCTGACCTAGGGAAGCTCAGGCTTAAACACTCTCTCTCCTAATCCCCTGCACCAATCTTCCTCTTCCAACTAAAAAGTCGCAGGCTTGGGGTACTTTGTCTTTAGGAGCAACAAATTATCTGCCACATAAATTCAGGAAGCTTTGGGAATTTCCTTTCAGTAGGTACTTCTCACTTTCTAGTGACTTTTATCTAAATACTTCATATATAGATACCAACATCAGTACTTCTGAACTGTAACAACTGGTAGGACTTCTCCAAAAAAGCAAAGATATACTGCTCCCAAGTTATGTACCCAAAGGAAAGTCTTGAAACTCAAATGCTCTCTTGAATATATTTATGGAAGGACTTAAGTAAGCTGAGAAACACATGACTATTTCTTCTCCCCATTTAAGGGATCCCTTTTTGTCAAGCTCCTCCAGGACAGTTCTCAGATTCACAACTCAGTAGCAAATGTTGCTATTTCCAATACTTTCGCATCTGTAATTCAACTTTTTACTATTTAACACCCATTTGTATATCTGGTTTTATCTATCCCCTAGTAATATAATTTTTCTATTAGCCTGTAACTTTTTCAAAATTCTTGCAACAAATGCCACGTCTTTGGTTGTTTTCATTCTTCTACACTTTGATCTTTATCTGCCTGCTACTGCAACCTGTAGCCACAAGCAAACCAGAATCACTTGCAGTACAGCTCAGCTGTGGAGCTCAGGGCCCCAGGACCGATAYTCCTTGGAAAGCGAGCCAGTTCCCTCCGTTCAGCTTTGGATTCCAGCCTCCCCCCGCCCTGCCCAACTCCTAACGCTTGGAAATACCCAGAGATTACGAATGTTTCACTTCCATCACGTGCTTCACAACTGAAGAAGCAGAAGTGCTTCTTAATAAGTACAACTGGTAAAATATTAACTTGTGCTTTTTTAATAAAATGAAACAAAAGCATTCTAAATCATAGCAGCTTATAGATCCAAACTGTCCATCGCTTAGGAGCAGCGTGTGATTAAGGAGTATGAAAACTGCAAAATATTAAAGCCCTGCAGCAATTGAAATTCATGACACCACCTTCCCACAGAACAAGCAATGCTGCCTGATGCTCTACTGATTTGGTCTACTTGTTCATTGCCAAAATACAAATATTCTTCCTTGGTAATGCCATATCCTCTTTTCCAAAGGGGAGGAAAGGTACAAAGCCCTTTTGATTAGCACACGGTAGCTCTTTCCCTAATTAGCAATGTTCTTTTACAGCACTGAGAAATGAGGACCTTTTGTTTACCATTAGTTGAGGTAAGTGTATCTTGCTTTTATTTGGGTTTAAGACTACTTTAAAGGAGTAGCTTTTCAGTTGCAGCATGGTTTGTCAAGATTACAATATTTATGACTGCATAAAATACATAAGTAAAAAAAAAAATTATGAGTTGTAGAGTTTGTTATCAAGAGCTGAGACTTACATCTTTACAAAACTGCAAATACTGGCTTCCTAACTGCTAGTTGATAATTTTGCTGGCAAGAGCATTTTGTTACGCTTTTCTTTCATCTCTACGCCCTTTTGTCCAGCTGCTGTAGGAACTAGCAAGAAAGTCAGCTGTAACTGTGGTTAAACTGTTGTAACAGCGTTAGGTAAGCTGTGCTGATTCTTCATTGRAACACCCTTCGTTTGAAGCTACAACATAAGAGGCGATTCTTTTTGTTCAAAAGGAACTATCCGCATGCTCTGTGCCTGTAACACTTCACATTGATTACAAAAAATTGAACAATGCAATCACTAACATACCCCACTAATGAGAAATTATGAGAAACTGTTCGATGCAGAACCTTCTGCATCGGTCCACTCTGATCGATAAGAAAGCTATCAATTTCGAAATTTAGATTTAATGCATTTTCAAGAAGCTAATGAGAAAGGAGCAACTTAAAATAAATACCATCATTAAAACTGCAAACTGTTACAATGATATATTATAAACTTGTCCTAAATAAACCTAGTGCTTCAAAAATTTACCAGTGAATTCGTATTACAAAATATGTGAAAATACAATAGAATACCACAAAACAACGTCCTTTTTTGGGGTCAACAATGACGCCAAGATGATTCAGTCTTAACTTTTAAAATCGTTAATAGAACATATTGTAATATATAAGTTGCAATTTGGTTGAAATCTAGAGAACATCCCCACCAAAACTCAAATTCACCTTCTTCATTCCTCCTCTAAAACTAGTGCCAAACTTCCTGTCAAAGTCGGTATTTTCTCGAAGAGCTTTAAAATTTAGCCATTACTTATTTTCTACTACTACATTTTGGCAGCAACTATTTATTGGTCTGTTATTGCAAAAAGTGCAATTTAACAATAAACCAGTCTGAAGGTCATTCTATGTCTTGAGGATACATACCATATATTTCTTTAAAAATAATCATACTTTTGTAAGCAATACTTTACAGTAGACACCTCAAATCTACCATAGATGTAAAACTTAAAACGAGAAAAATTTAGTCTCTAAATCTTTATACACATATTTATATTCGTGTTTCTATATATATTATATATATACACAAGCACAAGAGTATATATAAAATATATATAATCAGATTCAAAAAAGAACAAAAACTGGGCACTGTACATAAAATCTTTTTAAAACTCAAACAATAGAAAAACTTTAAACATTAAACAATTTTAATAAAAGTTTCTGTACAATGCTAAGCAGTTTTATTTACATATAGAAAATGTAATAGGAGTAGTGTTTGAAATTACAGAACTCCTTAAAATTTCAATGGCAGGTAATCTGGAAAAAATAACAGCATTCCATTCACAAATATTTTCAAGCAATAAATATGTATTTATAAATAGTGTAAATTTACATCAAGATTAGAAACAAAAATCACAAATCTGAAGTTTATTCCTTAGTCTATGTGCAACCCATTTATCTTTGTGACTTGGCTGTTAATTGTTTTAAATTTTATTTAGGAACCAAAAAGTGTAACCGTCATGGTTTCAAAACAAGACAGAAAAACATAAAAGCAGTAAAAAATTTATATCACCTAACTCTTCACATTAAAAAAAAAAAAAAAAAAAAAGTTGCCCAAAGAAAGACTTAAAATTTCTAACTACCTTACAAAGAAATGACCAGCTAAGCTAGTACTTTTTCCAAGGGAAATTCTGAAGGGGGAAAAATGGATGAAACCAACTCATCAGCCCAGAAACAGAGAAATACAAAAGAGGTGGTCTTCAAGTCAGTAGTCTGTATAATGTTGCCAGTTTTGTCAGATATATACAAAACATGGAATTATTTTTTTGAAGTACAGCTGGATGAGCTTTATTTGTTTTGAGTTCTGGAGTAGGAGGCAGTGCTCTCTCCTGTCCAGTTGGTTGACACTCCGCACTTGGAAGGTTGCATAGACACAGCTTTCAGCCAGCAGCCTTACGGGATAGCTACAAAAATCAGTGGTGCAGAACTGGGTCACTTCCTGAATATCAGAAAAGTTTTCATTTAATGTCCATGAAAAAATGTCAAGATGAGGAGGATGGCAATGGAGGAGCCTGAAAGAGAAAACATTAAATTACCTTTTCTACAAGGGTGCAAAACTCTGTGTTTAACCAAGACCTGCACAAACTGTAACCATGAGAGTTTAAAGTCACACACACTATTCTTTTTACACTTCAGGACTCTTCTGACTGGATACTGGCACTTTTTTCCAACTTACTCAGTCACAACGTGTACTTTATGAACACTCTGCATTAGGATTTTGCCTACACTGCAGACTGGAGTGTGCTGTGGGGATGTCTGTGTTAATGTGATGTGAGCAGCCAAATCAAGTCCTATTATGGCAGCCAAGAGCTCCATGTGGGCCCAGTATAGATATATCTTTATACACTCTAAAACAGGGATTCTCAACCTGTTTACCAGAAGGGGGATGGTCCATTTGTGGCTCTCCAAATGCCTTGAGGGCTTCATTTTCCCCTCTCCCCTCTACCTGAACAGTAACATACCCCCCTGAGGTTAAGGTATCTGTGGAAAGGGTCTCAGATTCCTTGACATGGGGACAAAGTGCCTCAAGAGCCAAGTGACGTGTCAGGGGATGAGGTCTAGAAGACACCTAACTGCTTCCCAACATTGCACTTTGTGGCATTCCATCRAAGTATTGAGTCTTTGATGGGGTTTCCTCCTCTTTGTCTGCTCATCAGTGGAACCCCTTCAAGAAGCTGCTCACAGTCTTTAAAGACACTTTAGACCACACCAGAGTATCCAGCTATGGAACTCTAACACTGGCTGATCCCTGTGTTTGCTCCCAGTACTCTACCCTAAACAGAGTCTCTTTGTTCAGCCTATTGCCCCTTTGCCAGCTGAGATCATCTTCATCCTGTGACTTGCTACAAACCTGAACTCTCCTCCTAGATCTGGGAGATGTCACTTCTAGGCTATGACTCTTCCCAATCCAGACTGTATCCCCTTTAAAAGCCATGAATGGCACACCAATTTTGCACAATAACAATTATCAGTATCCTTCAGGGCCCCAGYCTCAGGTTTTGGTGGGTAAGCAGCTACTCACAGGTTGAGAACCCTTGTTCTAGGGACAGTATCATCACTGTTATCTATATAATGTATAAACACAGACAACAAAATATCCCTCCCTCCCCTCCCTCTYATCTCCATACAGAAACAGTGTTCCCAATTTCCACTCAACTGGATGAAGTATCTGAGAACAGGTGTTTATTTATATGCTTTTCTGTAACAGATCATCACTTTAAAATTGCAGCATTTCACAAACTATAATGACAGTGACCTCCTAGAAGTGTGAACTGAAGTTCAACCAACCCAGGCTCTGCAGGACCAATGAAGAGAATTAAATTCAGAGGACATGGTCAMACACTCTCACCAGCCTCTACTGCTGAACCTCGAGGCCTTAACTCAGAAGGTCACAACTTGGCATGCTACCAACACATGAAATAACTAAACACACATTTTCTGCAGCACCTGGAAATGAATCAAAAGGCACAGCCCTTACTGGGCCGTTGTATTAAATTCCACATGAAATTCCCATAACACTTAGTCCCATGTTTGTCTCCTTCGACAGAAAGCCAAGGCTTAAAAATACATCCAGCATCGCTTTCATCGTGGTTACAAAAAAAGCCATCTTTGCCTGGAACAATGAAACCTGGGTGAAATGTTAGGACAGTTGTGCTGACACAGTTCAAAGCAGGAGGCTGCCATATATAGCACAGAGCTATAATGGCCAAGAGGCTTTTTGCTTTAAATTGAAATGCAAAGGAGGCCCCGAGCCAAAAGACAGAACTGTTTGAGAGCATCCACTTGCTAAGCAGAAGGACAGTGCTGATTTGGGAGGGAATGGGTGGGGAAGGGGAAGGAGGGGTCTGAGTGCATAGGATGCTCTGCTGCTATACTGACTTCATACCACAACCAATGTATTAGAGATGCTCTTGAACCTGGTGCTAGTTTCTCCAAGCTTCACTGTCCTGATTCTTCCCATCTCCATCTGATCCAGTTATGGTCTTCAGGTGATCTCTATTGGATTTTTAAAGCCACAACTTTATGAATTGTAACATCATACTTTTCCTGAAAACTCAGTGGTTACGTTCTGCAGTAAGTTACTGTAGAATTTCACACAATTCTGACTCTTCAGCGTTTGTTCTGCAAATATCACACACAACCCAAACCTCCATTGGAACCAGAAAGTCCACGGTACTCGTACAACGGAGCACCAAGACAGTCTACAACTGCTTTACAAATAGTGTATTTATTCACCCACTTATTAATTGGACTTACTAATGTAAATTGATCATAGACTTGCATCAAGTCCTCCATTTTGTACTGTTCTAGCACCACGAAGTTTTCCAGGTTCGTGCTTATCTTGCGTGCACAGTCTTGGCAATGTACAACATAGGTCTTTCGAGAATTGCTCTCACTAGTGACAAAAAGCAGATCAAAGACTTCCACCTATTAGACAGGAAACAGAAAGCCAAGCGTTACAATTTCGTCTTTTAAAAAGTTAGAACCACGAAAACTCTGTTTTTGTCAAGATTTACAACCTTACCCAGCGCATGCAAAGAGAAAAATTAGATTTGTTCAGGGAAAATCTATTCTCCTAAGGCTCAGGCAGAGAAGTGAAACGTTGTAAACTCACTAATATTACACTTAGGATGTCTGCATGAACAGCGCCACGGGAAAGCTTTGGGTCAATATTGACAAAGGATTCATTTGCTGAATAGGAGTTACTCAGTAAGGTGGGGATTTAAAACAATTACATCTATTTTTCCTTTTTATTGTCTGCAAAAGAAGTTTRTTATTTATTTCCTTACTACTGAACCACGTGCTCGCTCTGCCCAAGAGGCTCAGTCAGAAGATAACTAGAAACTGATTTTCAGGGGTTAGGAAAATGTTATTTTCTTTTAAGCTTCATGAAAACTATTATTTAATACTTTAAGCAACTATTAACAGAAAGTACAATAAAAAAAATTCAGCAAAAGGTATGTCCTGTGGAAAAGAAGTACTTAAATTCTCTCTCTTCTGAGTGTGTTGTTGACTTCTGAAATGAAGACAGATACACCTTCAAAATTAACCTCAGCAGATCAAATTATATGCAGGAAGGGGTAACAACATTTTATAATAACTGAGAATTGAAAATCGACCTAGTGAAAAACAATGTTTTCTCTACTGTGGGAGAACCTTCAGCAGAATACAGGCTGTGTCTAGAAAAACATCTGTGTGAGCTGTTGGAAGGCAGCGCTGCATCACACAGATGTGCTTACAGCACAGAGCAGATGCTGCAACTTAAAAGCAAAATTTAAACGTCATCAACAACAAAAGAACGGGCAAAATTTAAATAAATAYTACAGTGGTACATGAGCCCAACGCGTTTTTTACTGACCTCACAAATGCTACAGTAATGAGCTGGCTCGTCCTTTGCTCGTCCATGCCAGACAATCTCCTTCCCTGCAGCAATCAGAGCTTCCCTCAGTGTCTGACACTGTTTGAGAGTTCTTAACAGGCAGTACCTGCAACCACAATCAGTTGTTATGTTCAGTTCAAACTTCAACTGTACAGCAAGACTCAAACAGGCTTCATTTTCTTCCAAGACCCTGTACCCGGAGCGTGCTCTTCCTCTGGGATTTCAAAAACAGCTGCCTAGAAAGAATCACTGGACTCATGATTTAGGGAGAAGCCAAACCTTGTGCTTATGGACCTCTTTCAGAACTGCCCCTTGCCCTGCAAACAAGCTGTACCTTTCAATTTTGAGTGGAACACATGAATGCTCTTTTAAGCACAATAGAACAATGTGCTTTCAAAAGCAATCCGTGTATTTTATTTTGAACTATAAATTTGTCAGCAAGAAGTCAGCTTGAACTGCCAAGTTCAACACAACTGTTTATATTTTGTGTGACTATAGCCTAATCCAAAGAACTGTTTTAACATCCTAAAAACCCTGTTACTTCCTCAGCACTACTGAACTTTATTATCTGAAGTTTTCTGAAACCTCAAGTTCTGCCAGGAATCACTTAACACACAGAAGAACAGAATCTAYGAACATGTATCTTCTCCCATGAAAAAGGAAAAAGAACAGACAGGCTGGTATTAGAAAAGTCCCTTCACCAAAAAAAAAAAATTAACACAAAAAATAATTCTAACACCTGTTTTATGAATGAAGAAAAGAACCAGTCAAATGTCAAATTAAAATCCACAATCCTCTGTCASACCCCCTGTAAAGGTAAAAAAAATTAAATAATTCTGTCACAATTTTATACAGTTCTTTTCTGTACAAGAAAATGTAACTTGTTTTCTAGCACTTTATGAGCTACATATGTTCTTCAAAAAAAGCTGGCAAAATAGCTTGCCATTTTTCTAAATTACAATGTTATTTACAATAATTTTAGCTCTCAGCTATCCTATTTATTTGAGCTGCAGCCTTTGCAGCCTTTAATTTTCTCCTCCACGGGGTGGTTACGTTACATGCTCATTAGATGCAGAAGGAAGATTGAAAAAAATTAAGGGCAAAACCAAACAYTGGACAGAAAACAAAGTGCTCAAGAGTTCTATCAAATGTTTTCAACTTGATCCTTCTCCCATTTTAAAGCCTTAAACATGTAATACATACAATCCGTATTTTAAAAAATACACGTTTCTTTCATGTGTTTCCAAGCAGTTGAAACAGAATCTCAGCATTTTGAAATACTCTCCTCTTGTTTTACAGTCATACTGTTCATCTTCACTRAAAACAAGTCCATGGCTTCACTAACACCCTCACTCTAAGGATAACACAAAACTGAAAGTGTGCTTCTCTGTTAAGCATCTTATTTTCATATACAGAATTCCATGAAAATTATACAGCTCATTAAGCTGTAACTCCTTCAACACTTTTGAAGTTTGATGTGAATGTGACTTACGATGTTAAGGCCAACCATATGTGATGGATTAAGTATTAATTCACTTGAGTGTCGGGTTATTGTGCTCCTGACAAGCTCAGTAACTTTGGAAAAGCATTCATTTATGCAATACAGCCTGATTTCAAATCAACTTAGGAGCTGCCATTCTTCTCTTCTGCTGCTACCTGGAAAAGTCTTTGGGCATCCAAAAGAACAACTGGAAGCACACCTGCACACTTCGCACCATTGTTCTCTCCTGACTTCCAAAGACTTTTCAAAGTGTTCTTCTCAAAGAGTTTTCTATTGTTACAGTTGTGAAAAAAGAACTGCCCAACATGTAACCCACTTACAACACTGCTGCTATGTTTGCCAAATTTGCAAACAAAGCAGAATACAATAGCTAGAAGGTGAATTCCCCCTCCTTGGATAAAATTCAGGTCCAGGTCCTAGTAATGGCACTTGAAAATGTAAATGTTAACTATTTCATGCATTCAAGGGTGGGAGAAAGCATACAAATTACCACTTTGAAAATGTACCAGTTTCCTGAATTTTGGGAAGCCTGAAGAAAGCTAAAAAAGTGCCTAGCAAAGTGACAGTGTGCAAATTAAATGGGATCAGTTTTTAGTACTGTAGGCCTGCTTTTTATTCTTGTACAGTGAGAATTCAATTAGAAAAAAATCTAGACCACCTCTCTCTTTTAAATTCTTTACAAGTATGGCATAAAGATATGAGTAAATCATGTCCAGTCAAATTCAAATATTTAACAGAAGAGGATTTAAAAATGGACATAATCCTGATTTATTCTAGAAGGGCAGTGAGAAACCTGTCTGAATATTTAGATATTCAGTAAAACTTTTCCAAAGCCTGGAGACCATGCCAATGGCAATGCAGAACAGACCTCTTTGTACCTTTCAGTAATACATCTTCTCTGAYACAGAAATGTATTTTATCTAGCTTCATGATTTTGTGCAAAATAATTTCTCCCATGTCATGTTCTTTTACATTTCTGAAACTATTTCTGTAATGGAACTTAGTACTTCAGTTACTTTAGAATTAATTTTTTAAGCCTTTATTACTATGTTCGCACTACCTCTAAAATTCTTCTCTTCCTCAGATTTGTAGAAGTCCTTCTGACTTCCATCTAAGAAGTTTGCAGTTAATTTTTCTTTTCCTGAGGGCTGTCCTCCCTCAGCCAAGTTTTAAATCATTTTTTTCTGCTGTTATTCTGCTCACGATTCTACTGTTAAATCCTTRAAAAACATCTCATGAGAAAGTTTCAGGTTTTGCTCTTTGACTCTCATCTAGCAAGACAGCACCCAATTGCACATTAACTAAAAATATAAYGAGCCATCAGATTTCTTCCAAAAGCAAAGTTGCCTTTTATTACTTTTCCCCTTCTGCTATTCCATTTCTTTTCATCGCTGATCTGGTTCCCAATATTTTTATCTAGGCTCAAATTTTAGTTTATTGCCTCTGCAGGTTACTCTCCCACAATCCACTAAGACGTATTGGTATTTATCTCTGAAATTGAATTAGAAGCTACTTTTTATCATTTTTCAAGAGCTAGTCTTTTATACTATGCTGATACCTAAGAAGCCCCAGAGACGGAAGTCAAAACTACTTAAAACCCTTTCTGTATCTTTGACGTGCAATTTTAGATAGACCTGTGCTTGGCAAAAAGATGACAGCTGTGTCACTTRTTTTTATTTCCTGGTGACAAATGAAGTCAGCTATCCAAGACAAAATTCAACCAGCCCTATCAAAAATGCCTATTTTTCAAGTGTTTTTATACATGTGCATACACTCACATATATGTAACACACAAATGTCTCTGTTTTGTATATAGAAAATCCAGGTGCAGAGGACAACAGCTACTTGCCAGCTGGTTTTTCCTGCAGACAAGCAGTCCATAGGAAAATTATGGAACTGCTTTCCTATCTTAAGGCAATTCAGGAAGGTTTCTGCATTTCCAGTATGTTTACAAAGCCAAGGTGAGACACCAGGCTGTGGTSACACCCGTTTCTATCAACTGCTATTCCATAACTACAGGAGAGACCACAACAAAAAGTTATCTCAGGCTACTGCTACTGGACATCACAAACCAGAGCTGATCATCCCCTCTTTTCCCCCTCTGCACACACAGCAGGAACTTGAGGTTTGGCTGACAACTAAGCTGGATGGGGGGGGCTTCATCCAAGTGAACTGGAAATGGTTTCAGTAGGCTGGAAAAAGCAAACACATGCATGCACAAAATTTCTATCTGCTCCTCAGCAGCTCTGTTTATTTGTAATGTACACCTAAAACTTAGGAGTCTTGCTAGAAAAGGATGAGCTGCTGTCAGCCAGAAGACAAGAGGAAACTACCATTTTGTCCTCTGTGTTTCTTCACGACATTTTAAGTGATTTTCTTGGAGAAGGATGCTGTGGGCTCAGTCATGTTTTTCTCCTTTTAAGCCTAAACCATGGCAAACGCAAAATACGAGTGGCCAAAATATCAAAATCACATTTTGTCAAAGACATTCCAGAGCTGCTTTGAGCTTTACAATAGATGCCTGCTGGGCTTTATATACATTTTATATATATATATATATGAAGATAAAAGTGAAGTGAGCTTGTGGATTTGGGTTTTTTTAATGGACTTTTTGGCTTCCTCCCTCCCTCCCACACTGCTTCTCTTCCTCCTATTTCTCATTTCTAACTATTCAGTTTCTCTTCTCCCTTTTATGACAGCTGGCATTAGGAATATGAGCACTAATTGTTTAATTGAAGGGGCAAGGAGTGCCAGGCCTTCAGCAAATACTTTCTTTACCCTAAATATCAATTACTAGATTTTAAGAAAGTATTCACATACAAACGTTATCCCCATAATAAAGCTTTAGAGTGACTACAAATCAGCTTCCAACGTTCTCAGTTCTTACAAATTTAACATTTCCCCAATGCCACCGCTCTGCAACAGATGTTCAAGCCTAAATTAAATTCCTACTGTAAAAAGGTGTCTCACTCATATGCCACCAATAAATCCTACTGGGGGGAAAAAAGACACTCTTTTCCTTTGCCCTTTTTTTGCAAGTTAACGCACACATTTTTTTTTAAAGCCCATTTCAAGGCAAATAATAAAAGGATTCAATGCTTGTGACCCAATATGGTGATAAGACTAAGAAGTGCTCCAAAGTGCTTTGGCAGACTCAGGCAAAATAGAGAATGCTGCTACCAGAGGATTCTCCTGGTGAGTAATATGCTTTGGAATTCATTCCCACACTTTCTTCAAGACAAACTGATGTTACATGCTGAAATGTTCATTCATTCCTCAACCTAGGTATGGTGCTGCAATATGATTTACATTTGCTTGAAGTTGCACCCTTTAAAGAAAATCACTACAGATGCTTGAGGCCTGGAATATTCCTGCATTTTGGAATATGCGTATGAGAAATGTCACTAAACTCAATTATCATCTTACACATCAATCAATTCATTGTTCAGAAGAGCAAAGGGAAGGAGGCTCTCAAATTCCTACTTGCTTTTATGAAAAATTTATACTGCATCTCCAAATGACAGCATGAGAGCACTAACTAGAGATTCTAGAAATGTAAAATCTAGAAAGTTTAACTTTGCTGTGAAAATTACTAAATCTTCTAATTCTAATACTTGGGTTGATGACCTAATTTTCTTATTTCTGATGGTATGTACTCTGAACAGCTGTTGTGATCAAAGTCAACTGTTTCTGTAAACTGCTGAATTTAGTCTTTGGCATATTTAACTAAAAAGTTACTTAGATGATTCTAAAGCTATGCCACAATAACATCACATAAAACATAATAAAATTAAGGATATCTATAAATGGTGTGTTTGAAAACAGAATCTAAGGTAACTTTGGTTTAGTTCTCAGGAACGGAGAAGTTTTACAAAGAATTATTTATAAATCAACTACTGGCTTATGTGTGAAGAGGAAAAGGGTACAATAAATGCTCAAAGAAACAAAACTTACTTTATCATTTCGAAAAGCTTTGGATCTGAGACCTTGATATTCCGAGCCATATTCCATGAAAGGTGAACCATGGGTACTATGGACTTCACGCTCTGCAGCTTATTCCACTCGTACCGTTCCACTGCCAACTTGTACTGACAGGCTGCACAAACACACAAGTGCACAAACAATTAGTCAGGCTAAGAAACAATTACCAACCAAAATCACTTGGTTATAGTAATAATTTATGTCTTTCACAGCTGAACTTCATTCACAATGTCCCATTCATTTCAACTACACTTCCGTTCTTTAAAATGTCTTTCAGAACGTGTATTTATGATGCTCAAAGAACACACAATACCACAGCAGTAACAAATACCTGTGAAAACAAGTTACTGACAAATGTTCCAATTTCTTTGTTGAACAGGGAGCAGTATTTAAAAACAGTTCATTAGTAAATTTTTAAATGTTTCAGATTAAAAAAAAAAATCTAGCCTTGAAATGTCTGCATCTCACTCTATTCACAATTTATCATCATTTTATACTGCCATGGTATATAATCTCTTCTTGAGAGAAGAAGTGAGTCAGACTTTTTCATTAAGCAGCCTACTCACTCCACCCTTCTTTTAAAAATGTTTTACAAAATTTACAGTGACTGAACATGAGAGCTCTATCAGTCATTCAATCCTGGAGATACGCTCTTTACTGCACCATATAAAGACACACTTTAAACTACTTAACGAGACAGAAGTTTTTTGGAAGTACATTCTCTTCAAATGCTTGACAGACTCTTGTTTTAGCTGTGGAATTTCCTTCCACACTCACAGATAAAAATCCTCCAAGAACACAGTTCAAAATTAAAGACTTCTGGAGCAGTAGGTCTGAAGAACCTAACACTCGTTTACGAACCATATTTTATAACTGTCTGCATTTCCTGATGCTTTCTCCAAAGAGTTATTAGGTACCCACTGTCCTCCAAAGTTAGAGGATTAGTCCTTAAACTCATATGCAAGCCATGGAACAGTTTGCTGGGTAGAACAAATTTTGGGAGAAAACGTTAAGAAATGGCCTGAGAAGACAGTATTTGAATTAATATAAACATTTTATTTTTACAAGCCCATTCAAAGCACGAGTGCCAAGACTTCATTCTTGCCACTTTCTCTTCCTCTTACGATGGAATAATTTCAAGCTTCAACACATCCTGTTTTAGAAATACAGCACATTCTTTTTTTTTTTCCCTCCAGTAAAGCATGGCAGATTAGTAAGAACTGGCAGGTTCTGTGCCCTTTTCAGCAGAATGGTACCTAACTCCACAGCTCAGCACAGGCATGGCTCACACATACCTGTGAGAGGGCCAACATTCCACGCGATGTTGTTGCACCAACCAATAGCCTGAACCCAATGAACAGTGCCAGCATTTATCCACACCAAATCCCCTGGCCTTTGAATGAATCTATAAACTGGGACATTGGCTTCATACAAATCTTCCAAGTTTGGCCACCAAGATCCCATTAGGAAATTCATATTGTTCCTGAAACAACAGGAAAAATAAAGTCTTCAGCATTTACCAACAGACATATTAGTGGCAGACACTTCACTGAAATTACTTGTAAAAGATGACCATCACCATAAATGTTTGCTGCAGCTAATGAGTGACTCAGCAAGAGATGTCAAAAGGAAAGTGTAATGTATAAAATTCCTGATTGCAATTCCACACTTCACATCCTGCAATACATTAGAACATCTCCCCATCTAGCTGCCCGTGTGAAGTTAGTTTGTGGCTTAAGTTCTATTTTCCTTTAAGTTTCCCAGTATTTTATTGATGCTGAGGCAGACAAACCCTTGGTCAGATGTAGTGTGACGCTGGTGCCAAATGCTGCTTTTTTAATCACTGACTGATTTCTGTACAGACCACACCAGCTCCTAAGGATGTTTTCTGTTCTGAACAGGTACTCACACTGTCAGTGCATGCACATGAAGCTTGTCCACACAACAAGCAACCTCCTGGCAATATTTCAACTGTGATCCATGGGTCTGTGCCCTCAGCCAAGAAATGCTGACCCTCCCGAGCAGCATGGAAAAATACCTCCATATGGATTTCCTAACTAAACTCTTCCACTATGGTTATACACTCCATACATCTCTCCCATCCTTATCCCAGTATTACACTGCTTTTATACTGCACCATGAGAGTTTATTTGCAATGCAGTTTTCCAAGGCAAAGTACCTCTTAGCTGGCACAGTAGACATTTTGTGAGATTACCAAGACCTCAGTTTCTGTGTCACCCTCAGAAGGACAGTGACATGCAAGTAAAAAGGCACATCATGCCAGAGACATTGCAACTGCATCAGTGGAATTACATTTTTGAGATGGCTTATCTTTGTAAAGGTGGATGAAATAAGAACAGCTGTCAGTAGATAGCAGAAAATACAGAGTACAGAGACACTGAGGTGAATCTGCAGAGCTCTGGAAGAGTTCTGAAGTCAAGAGCTTAATCCAGTTTTAGCTGGGTAAGACCAAAACTGTCTTCCATACAATCAACCTCAGAGGCTCCAGCTTGAATACTGGCAAGATGAGGGGACACRACTGCTGCTCCCTCTTTTTTGTGTGTGTGCATGTACAAACATGTATTGTTCTGTTTGTTTTTAAAGCAACCAACCACTCTACACAAGGCACAACACAGAGATCCTGATCTTAGAACTGGCTGAGTAATTCCCCAATGCTCAGGGTACCTCAGCTTTTCCAGGGAGTTACAAACATGAAAGTCTATGCAAAGCCTGCCATGACGCCTCCTGGGGTCTGAGCAAATTAAGCTTTCACTCTAAATGCAACAAGAAAACATGACAAAATACCACTGACCCTGTATTTGCTTGAGATAAGAGAATTCTGCCTTTTTCTTTTTTTGTCACAGGCAATCCAAGTTTCTGTACATTGTACAAATGTGGTATTTTGTATAAACTCTAGATTTTGCATTCTGACTTACTTTAAAAGTCTTTTCTGCTAACATGGAAAACCCATAAAATAATGTCCCCTTAGAACACCCTCAGTAATTTCCCCCCTCGGGTCTCAGAAAGGCATAAAAAACTTGATAAAATAGGAGAAAAACATGCATGTCCAGCTTACTTTTCACAGAAGTCATTCATGACACCCCAATAGCTTTCAGGGACAACAAACCATTCACAGTCACCTGGACCAATATTTATATTTACTGAGCAGAAGTTGTTATTTTCTTGATGACCTGAAATTTAAGAGCAAAGTAAACATATTTTATGTAAGGCCTTTCTATCAAAACAAGGCCAYGAAAATGCAAAGATACAATTACTGAAGAAACTTACACCACAGTTCAAGTATTTTTTTATATTTATATGACACTTACATACACTATTTAGGTGCTTCACACAGTTAAGCTACCAGTGACATGAGAATTCTGCTCTTGTTAGTTTGTGGGTAACAAAGAGTTGGTACTACCAATCTCGGGAATCTGACCAATATTTCAGCAGTTCCCTTCCTGCAGAAATAAATACTTCAAAAGYTCAGATTTTGTGTTTCATGATATCTCTTGACAGTCCTGGTCAGGTGCAAAACTTTGTGACTTCAGGCACTGAATAGACAAGGAGTGCAAAAATCTGTCTGAAAGAGTTCTCAAAATCAATGCAGAAATGYCAGTATTTTATCTTCTTTTGACAGCTGGAAAACTGAGCCATAATCCCTAATGGAATTTTCTGAAGTTGGACTTCAGAAAAAAGAGACCCTGAATTTTAGTCCAGATTCCCCAAGTCTCAGTCCAGTGCCCCAACACAGCACAATTCCTCGTGGACGGTTGAATCCTACTCTCAAGACAGTAAATATCTAAAAAAGTAAAAGTTACTGATTTCTCTGACTGCACAAGACCCACTTGGGAAACCTGTAAAAAGTTCCAAGGTATGTAAAATGCAAATACTGCCCAAGTATATAAACCCAACCTTCTTTTTCTCCTTCAAGAATCCAGTATTGCATGCAAGAGGTCAGTAGGGCAATCCCCCAGCRCTGCAGAAATCCAGAAATTTCCACTATAAGTGCTTTGTACACACAGAGTTCACTCAAGTAAGAAATATAAAAATAATGAATATGTAGATTTATCACATTCAGGCATGCTGTAAGATACAGAAAATCTGCAGTGCAGTTACATCAACACCCCTGCAGCAGAACCTGATTTTTTCATGCAGATCATACTCACCTGGTGTCCTGCTTCCTGGAACCTTCATGTACAGCTGCACTGTGTTCATGCCCAGGATGGTATGACCAACATGGCTTAGAAGATTTCCTGCTGATACCACACGTACAAAAGCAGGAAGTTTTGTCAGTTCATGGAGTTGCAACTTCCACCTGCAGCAAAATAGCAAATTGACAAACTGTGAATCCCTGCAACTCTTAGAAAAGTTTGGGAAATATAAGTATTTTCAAAATATTGTTAGCACAGGCATCTGTGGTACTCTTCCCATTTTAAAATATTTCCAAATACAATTACAAATCTGACAGGCTAGTTGAGGGGAAACAGTTTTGTAGCAAAAGCTGAGAGTACAGATCAGAAGATCTGGCATCTATCTACCTGGGATCCTACACGCACTATTTAAAGCATCAAAATCCAATTCCCTAGGAGGCTCAGGTTAGTAATGCTCAGGTTAATTTCAAGTCTCTCTCCCAAAGGCTTGTTCAGAGTGGTAGTTTATTAGGAACTATTTTGTATCTACTGATGGAATTTCCTTTATAAAAAAATGTCATCAATATCTAAAATTTTCTAACAACCTCTGATCACATCCATAGATGCACACACTTATCTTCCAGTGACTCTACCACAAGAAACTTCATTATTTTAAGTGCTTCTTATTCCCCAAATACCATAAACTTTGCTTCTTCTCTAATGACTGAAACAGATGAGAATTTTTGTACTGCAGTTGGTGGGACTGACAGCCTAGGATCTTCGATGGAAATATGTATTAACTAGAGACTGAACCAAATAGATAATTATTACTGGACAATAAAAACATCCTATCAGAGTAGTTTTAGTATTTTATAAGCTACCTTCATCTACTCACAGAATGATATATAGTCTACACAATACTCAATTTATTCCTTGTTTTTTTGAGGCTCTGGGGGAGGTATCATGGCTCACCCACAGGTAAGAACTAGTCTGGTCTTTGCTACATATTTTGAACCCTGTTACTGCATAAAGAAGCAGGAGTTATGAGAAAGTGCAAACAGAAAAAAAATGACAATATAAATGAAAGGGAAAAACCCCCATGAGTAACAAAGATTCAGATTTAGCAAAAAAGACAAAAACTTTAATCATACRGTTTCTATGCAAAGACTAAAAACTTGGTATTATCAGAAGTAATAAAGCTGCAAACAAATAATTTAAAGCCTCACAATGAAACAAAGGGAATGGATTAGAAGAAGGACTAGAAAGAACAGTTTCTGATGGATGTTTAAATTCAATTCTGGGAAAACAAAAATCCTGGAAAGGGAAGTTTGAAAGGATATTTTAGTGTGAGAAGACCAAAGGTAACCATTTTATTGTGGAAATGGGGTGTGCAACTGGAATTTATCAACAGACTGACTGATGTCTGAGAACACTCCACTGGATTTCCAGAAGGATTATCACACTGTAGAATACCACTGTGAGCAGGAGGAACCATAATCAACTTACTTCTTGTCATCTGACAGGTCAATGTTGGTCCCAAACTTGATTGTTTTGAAAGGTCCTCTTCTCCTCCTCCCAGAGCTGCAAATGTAAAAAATATAACAGCAAATGTGAAAATGGGAATTATGTAAAATACCACGTATAACCAACTACAGAATTAACACAGTTATACGACACTTACTTGTCAGAAGATGTGGATTCATTATCTGAGTGGTCCTTGTGGTGACTCTTCTTCTCATTTTCCTCCTATAAAATGCAATTTTGAAATGTTTTTACATATATATATACACACACACACATAAAAGAATATATAAAAATATATAGGTATAAAGTGATAACACAAGCATAGATGTAAGTACATTTGTTTCAAGATACTGACACAATCTTTGAAATATCTGTATCTAGGATTTTATGTCAACATTTATGTCAAGAAAATAAAAAAAGTTAGTCAAAAGGCCTTGAAAAAAAATTCTTTATGGCTGCAGATTCCATGAGACCTCGGCCAGGACAACAGAAAATGTCTGCACTGTAAACATTTCTGCTGGCCTGCATTCCAGCTGGAAATGAGTATGTTGGTATGCTCCATTATGAGGGTGACCTGGAATCCAATCTTAAGGAATACTGTTACCTTTTTCAGACTAGAACATCTACCTCCCTTCAAAGTCAAGCAGGTATCCTGATACGAAACTAGGATGACTAATATTTATAAAACTAATTTTATAAAATCCATTATATAAAGTCTTTTGAATTTTTCATAGCCATGTGCTATTTTAGCACTAGCAGTAGCTGGGACCATGACTAGTGGAAAAAATCCAACCAATATTAAATGATGCAATTTGATCTTTTTAGCAGATCGTGCTCAAAGACTTCTATTTTGGCAAGTCTAGGACATAGAAGGAAGAAGAAAGACACAAAAAGGAAGAATGAACTGTCTGGAGTCTATCCAAAGATCTCTGGCTTTGAATGGGATTGTTGTTAAATCTCAAAGTGCCCTGTGTACCTGAGAAAGTCTTATTCATCCTTTGAATGAAGGACAAAGAGAAACAAAAAGGAACCTAGTGATGATGGATTTATCAAATGCTGCAAGACATGTTAGAAAAGCAAAGTAAGAGCTGTTAGAGGAATAAAGAAAATAGATCACTTAGGGCAAGCCAAAGGACTGTGGCTGTAGAAAGAAGAAATAAAGCTTTGATTCGAACACTGAAAAGTTACCTAAGGACAGGTCAGAGCAGTGTTAGGCAAAGGACATGTGTACAGTGTCTAATTTCCAGGGGAAAAATGAAAATCRTCACTCTAAAAATTATCTTCTGCATTGCGTTTTTACCACCAATTTGTAACAGCCAGAGAAAAAAAATCCCAGAAAATCGTGCAGGGCACATCATGGTGCAAATCCAAAGCTGAGGCTTTCAGTGGTATGTGATCAATTATGTASCTTTTTAAACATAGACATATAGAGAGAGATATATATAGATAGATACAATGTTCCAGTGATGTAATGTTCTCCAGCCCCTCTGGAATGATGTACAAGMATACAACACCAGTGCAACTGCTCAAGGAGCACCAGAAAACTTCAGCCAATATCCTACTTGAATCTATTATCACTGCAGAGGAAGGAAAATCCCAAGCTCTTGATGATTTCCATGCCCCCCACTTCCCAATGGTATTCCTGTTTCTGTTGTTCACCCTGTACCAGCTCAAAACCTTGTAACTAGATTCTCTTCTGTTTTCTTCAACTACCAATTAATTTCTTTGTTTCTAATCCTTTCCTCTAACGCACAAAGTTTAAATTCAGAATTTCTCTTTCCTTTCTTACTGAAATCATTGCTGTTTCTGTGTAATGCCACTGAAAGCCAGAATAGTCAACTCCCCACACTGGCATTTTCCCTGTTTTCTAACAAACAACTGGTCAAGRTTATCTTCTTGTCTTAGTTCTTCCTTAGCCCAATCTTTTGCTAACACCAGGTAACATAAGCCTCCAAGGAGTGCCCATAGCCAGTTTCAAGAATGTGCTCACTACTTCACTAAAAATATTAGGAAGTAATACCAATAAARTCACATTTCCCAGAATCACARAATAGTTAGGGTTGGAAGGGACCTCTGGAGATCACGGAGTACAACCCCCCCTGCCAAGGCAGGAAGGGGAAATATTATTTCTAATACTTCACTCTGTCACACATGTCTAAAAACTTCTAAACTAAACAGGAACTGTTATGTTTGGAACCCAACAAAAGACAAGTATTAGTGTAAACTTCTAATAAGCCACATCCAAATTAATTCAAGATACTATGAAAAATGAAGAAATCTGATTTCAAACTATGTGGGAAATTAGAAGCAATCCAAATTTTAAAAAAAGCCTCTTAAGTTCTAAATATTTTAATATGAATTTTGACCTTATTATATGAAAGCTGAAAGGAACAAACTTTTAAAGTAYGTAATAGTCGTGAGTTTTACATTATTAAACTTAAGTTTACACTATGCATTTGGGAAGGACAATATACTATCTGACCCTCTATTCAAAACAGATTTTGAAAACTTATCCTGTGCTCTTTATGCTAATGGAAATGTCTCTTTTTCCTTAGCACCTTCTGCTTGTTCCCAACAGCCATTACTAATTTGCTCCAGAGTCAGCATGCAGCGTGTGAATTGTAACTTAAATAGCAGCAGTTAACTCACCCTTAAAGACTCCTGGAATGAGGAGGCCTGGTACTGTGCATATTTAGCAATTGTTGTATGAGATCTACTGCTTTCACAACGCCAGATTTTCTTTGTTCCAGTGGGGTCCCAGTTTTCATCTGCTGGCTGCAGTAGTTGTGTCCTTACTTCTACTATGTGTTCGTTATTCGCTTCTACCAATGTCTTAGTAGAGAAGAGTCCTAGATCTAATGAAGAGAAATAAAATTAATAAATGACAGTTAAAATGTAATAAAAAAGTTTCTGGAAAATGCGTGAAGTTATTGAAAGGTTTACTCTAAAGTAATTTCCCCCCCCTCACAACACTGCCCACCTGAAAGTTAATTATTAACAGTCAAAAAACTTTTCTCCATACGTCCAGTAGAAAATTAGAAAAAACTTGGCAGCTACTATATGGACTATATTCCAAGAAYCATTTTACATGCCTTGTCTGAAAACAATGTTTAAATCTATTACCAAGAAAGTATTTTTTAATCCAGAGTTTTATGAACATGCTTCCATCATGTAACACACAGTGAAGTTATACATCGTTAAATCTAAACAGAAAGACGTGCATCCGGTTTTTATAGGAAAAATGTCTAGCTGTAAATTTCCATATCCACACTCTGTGTTCAATAAAATCTGCTGTATTTGTCGTGGGGTTTTTTTGACACAATCAAGACTAGAAACTACAGCAAACTGAGAAATTAGAGAATACCCTAATGACTTGGAATATACCAGTAATACAGTATTACAGAAGATCTACTTTTAAGAACTGAGAGACTTCTTTTTAAAAAAAACACATTTCTTCACCCAAGTTAAAAAAAACAAAGGTAAATTTACCTAATTTAAGCGCTCCAGCAAGGCCACGTATTACAGTAACAGGGTTGTTTGGATTTGTACAAAATTGATGTAAAGGTGGAAAGAAAGCATCTCGTTTATTTTCCAACTGCAAAATTATAATGGAATATTAGATGTCAGATCAATCAAAATTCCTTATTTGTAAAATAAGAAATAATAATTAAAAGAAAAGAGAAACAACAGAAAGAAAACAGGAATTTACTCAATTTCCCTGCACTGTGGGGAATGAACAGCTACACCATACAATTCTGTCTATGGTAAATGCTGGGTTCACTCCTGAAATTAATTTGTTACTGTAATTTGTTTCTTGGCATGAATTATTCCCAGGTTGCTTCAGCTTTGCAACTCAGGTTTCCTGAACTTAATTTCTTTATCTGACAGTAGCACTGTACATTCCCTAAATCTACACAATTCTCTGAAGAGCAATACAGTTTCTTTTCAGAAGTTAAAAAAAGCTAATTTTACAGATAATGTATACAAGAAACAGTGTAATTAAAAGACTACCCTCATGGTATATGTCGTGTTAACCAGAAAGGTTGATTTGATTTTCTTATGCTTCTCTGCACCTATAACCTCAATTTTATGCTATAGTCTCCCTCCTGATTTTTTTTTTAATTGCTGTGAGTCTATTAAAATGCTGAAGGCATCTCTTGCAATAAACAAAGCACAACACAGAGTTCCCAGACAGTGGGACCCAGGCTGGCAGAGCTGCACAGGCTGTGGCAGCACGGTGACTTCCCAGCTTTGTCAGGACTCAACAAAGCTGGGATGGACTTGTATTTAGGCAGATGACTTCTTTTATTACTAAGGAAGTTAGCTCAGTAAAGCTCTTATGAAACTTTATTTTCAGAACAGAAGTTTTAATGCTTGCATAAGGAAATACTACTCATCTAAACTCTGCTTTTTTCTGGTGACATTTTGTTCTTAACGTCACCTCAACTTTTATTCATTTTTCTTCACTATTTTTGAAGCAGGTTGTTACGAGAGTTAAGTTTAATGACTTGCTCATTTATACATAAGCTGTCACTTGCAAAAAATTGTACATACATGTCTGAAATACTGTGCGTTGTATCAAATGAACTGTTTTGCTTGTTCTGGCAACATTTTGAGTATTAAAAATAAAAAAATCTGAAGCGTTTTTCCTTTTGTTTACTGAAATTCTTAATTTACAAGTACTTTAAGAGTCGAACTATGTCTCCAGAGTTTCTTTAAGGTTACCATTTTTCCTGCTTATATACCAGTTTGGAGAGCACTATAATTAGAACTTAGCGACAAATAGGGTCGTCTTTAAAATAATTACATTATGTAATTCAGATATCCAAACAATTAGAAAAGACAGGCAGCAATGCACTTCTGCCACTAGATTTACTTACATAAATACTAGGTGTAGGTGGATTCAGCTTGTCCTTTGGCAAGGGAGGGTACGGTGGAGGCGGTGGTCGTGGAGGTGGGCATTTATCCAATAGAATACTACTGTTAGATAAGCCATTTTTACCCAGATTCCTAAAAGCAAAGAAGAGCTGTCTCTGTCAATACTTGACAAATAAAATAAATACATACCAGTGTAATCTCTTATGCAAAATAACGTTGTATAAGGAGAAACCATAATTTGAGATGCAAATAAGGCTCATATATTTTAATCAAGAATTTTCAGTGTATAATTTGATATTATTCAAAATTATTCCCACTTTGCCTGCTGAATCTGCAACACATCACCACTACTAGTTTAAAATACAGCCATTTTAAATAAAAGCAAGTGTGACTCATTTGACAAAATTTAACAGAAAAAAACAGGTTTCAACTGGAAATGGAGAAGAACCTTATCAGGTGGATGATCATGCCACAGGAACTGAGGTAGCAGAGCAGAAGTCATAAAATGACATCTCAGCCAAAAAACTGCTGAGTCACAGAACCCAACTACAACTACACTACAGACACTGAACTGCACCACCACCTACCCCTCCCTGACTTACACATTTTGAAGCAGAAGGAGCCACTGCTGCATAATCCATTTTCTGGAGAAACAAGGGAAAGGTCCTATCCCCAGCGAGCTGCTGTGTCAACACCCGTGTGAGTGACTCCAGTGAGAACCTCACTGCCTGTATCTGCAGCCTCTCTCTGCAGATTTTCCAGGTGAGCAGGACCCAATGTGTAACTTTTCCTATAACCATGAAAAGTCTCCATTCTGAGCTTAGCCTATAGTCAATATCCAGTCACCATCACTGGGAAAGTACTGACAAAACCATCCCTTCCATTTTCCTTAAAAATGACTCCTTCAAAATTCTTCCAACTAAACACTATTCAAATTCTTCTTCCAACCTCATTTGATTCACTGTTGTTACATCCCACAACACAGGATGTTTCTAATGCATAATTTAGTCATATAACTTCATAAAACTCACTGGTTACTAAAAAGTTGTTCTGACAACAACAGACTTCAGTAGCAAACACAGCTGACTTATATTAGATGAAACTCCCAGCAATGGAGATTGTTTCTAAAACTGAGAAACATGGTACAGCCAGATCCTGGCACGTGAGATCACTGCTTCAGATCAAGATACCACAACCCTAAGATGGATTTGGGGCTTGAGATCAGACCAGACTGACTGACATGACAAGACACTTAAAGAAAATGAGCAAACATCTCTGTACCCCAAAGCACATCTGTCAAAATACCAAACAGCTTATTCCTTGTGCTAGGTGAGTCTAATGCCAGAATTTCACTTCCAAGAAAGTGAAAGAGTGATGTGGAAGTTTTAATTAGTCATCATCCAACCTGGCAAACAAATCACTGACCAGTGCTTAACGTCTGACTTAGCTACTGCAAAGACTTTAYTGTCCCCACATATACAAAAAGCCCCCAACAAACCAAACAAGAAAAGAACCTCAAAATAAGATGGCAATACAAAATCATCACCACACAGAAATGAATCAACCACAGCTGCATGAACTTGAGATTCAGACCATCTACGCAAAGTGAAACTAAAATCTAAACAGCAGGTATCAGACATTTCTATAACCTCTRCATTACCAAACTGAAAAATAAAACGAAGAAAAACAAATGCACAGTATTAAAAATGAAAGAGAACTTCAACAGAATTCAGTTTGCATTGATAAACAGTCCTCAGGCAATTTCTAAGGCAGGGAAGAAGAGAAACAGCAGACTTGGAAGAAAAAGGGACATTGCTCAGAACCAACGTGACCTGAGCTGCTGCAGTCACAGCAAGGCAATCACAGYGAAAGCTCAGGGCACGTGGAGGCTCCAGGGAAGGGTGACAGTGGAGAAAGGAGAAACTTCTGTACACTTAGAGAAACTACAGGTCTGAAAARGCAGAGGAGAAAGGGAAGGAAACAGACAGTACAAAGGAAAAGACCAGATGAACAAAGATATCTCATAAATCCAGCACTCGAAGCTGGTATTACCAATTGCATGCTATAATTTCCTATTAAGCTACTAAAACTTTATGTGGAAATTTTARGAGGAAAATGGACAAAGAAAACCAAAGCTGAGATAGCAAAACATTCATAATTGAAGTGGCACAGGAAACAGATGGGCAGAATATTTAAAGTTGTCTTTAACAGAACAGCTTCACTCTATCATCTTTTTTTTCCTATWATCCTTTTTTTTAGCTATGAATCAGAGTATCTTACTATTAATAACAAGGCAAGAAAGCTATTAAAGAATAATTCTGTAATTGTTAGCGTGCCAAACAGAGCAACAGAAATTATAAAAAACACTACAGAAATACTAAAAATACTTGCTACCACGGTGCGAGTATCCACTGCCAGCCTCTCCACTTCTGGAAGTACAGAACTACGGCCAGCGCAAGGAAAGTGAAGGACCCTTTCTGACCACAGCAACTGTGCTGAAAGTCTCACAAATCTCAGTTTCAAGAATGCAGTTTCTGAGAGGATTTCATACTGGCTGAAAGAGGCAACAGATGCACTGCTCAAGACAAAACAAGCCTGATTTGCACCCCCAAAAGAAACTGGATACTGAGTCACCTACACGCTGTGATGAAGGAAGGAAGAGAAGGACAGGCTTCTTTCATTTAAACTGACTTCAGAGGAGACTGGCTTGTCATGGACTGTGCAGGGAGAACACCATTCCCACAGAGTGGGAAGAGGAGGCAGGAGCAGCTGCCAGGCTCAGAGGGGCAGGGACAGGGGTGGACAGTGACGTGCAGCCTGTCCTGAGCCACAGCTGCAGTGCTCAGTCCATGGCAAACTGCTCCGGGGTGAAAGCAACGCTCATGGAAGTGCTTCACCCTGAGGACCACACTCAAACACTGCCGTGCTTAGCAAAACATCAGCCACTACGGATGAAAAAGGTGCACTGACTTCACAAATCACAGGACCCTTTAGGCTGGAAAAGACCTCTGAGATCATTGAGTCCAACCTGTGACTGATCCCCAYCATGTCACCCAGACCAGAGCACTGAGTGCCACGTCCAGTCATTCCTTAAATGCCTCCAGGGACAGTGACTCCACCACCTTCCTGGGCAGTCCATTCCAATATCTAATCACCCTTTCTGTGAAGAAATTCCTCCTAATGTCCAACCTAAACCTCCCCTGGCGGAGCTTGACTATCTCCTCTCATCCTGTCACTTGTTGCTTGGGATTACTTAATGTAATCATGGGATCTCTTGAATAATCAATCATCATGTTCTTTAAAACACCCATTTTAATTCTATTTTCCTGCTTTCTAGGCATTCCCACAGCTTCTAATAAACAGCCTTCATTGTTAGATAAGAACTGCCCCTCTGGCTGTACCAAAACACAGCACAGGTGTGACACAGTTTGTTTCACAAGTCACCTGCCCCTCCATTATACAACACTCACTGCCCAGCCTGTGCTTTTAGAAAAGAATAACACAAATAATTTCTCAGTATCTACAGGATTTCTTGACAAATGGAGACTGATGGCTCAGCCTGAGATGATGCCTTCATCCGTCCACCTCACTTCTTCCCTCGAGTCTACTRTTTGTTGGAGCCCCAAGTCACTAATAAAAACTAAATAAAACAAGGCCAAAATCTGATCCAAGAAAATATCATTGAAACATTCACAATTACACAAAACTGATCAGGCAGTTGCTAGACACTTCTTAAGTACTGGACTGACTTTGCATCATCCCACCTGACCAAAACGAAGTATCACACAAGTTTGAAGCTACCTGTGTTACATGGCTATAATTTACTACAAAAACATCCCGCTACATGTAAAAAGATTAACATCAATATGATAAAACTTATTTTCTGAGAAGTAAGAATCCCTACCATAAATTACCATTTTTTACATTTCTTAAATTAATCACCTCAGTATTTTTGTTATTTCGCTCACGCCTAATCTCAGACTGAGAGAATTATGTCTATTGCTCAGGAAGTGTGCTCTTCAAGTCCTCTGGAAGTTTTCCTGTTTTCCAAGAACTATTAAAAAAACTCTATATRGATGATAAACAATTCTCTGGTCTGCTCTTTCCGAGTTCATGGATGTATGTTATCTGGGCCTCTGACTTAAAAATGCCAAATTTAAGCRTAACTGCTGTTTAATCTTCTCCTTGAAAACGGAGTGTGTTATAGTACATCCCATGATGTGAACATTTTATCTGCCTTTTTCCCAAGCACAGAACAGAAATATTTACTGAACACTCTTGGCTCTATTGACCATTCTAACATTTCTGTGCAGTCATTGGATTTTTTTGTTTCTTCTTTTTCGTTCTTGTCTACAAGTTTTCCTCTTCCAAACACCACTTCCATGTTTCTAGAATCCTTAGCTTCAGTACTTTTGAAAATATTTGCCCCTTTTGTTTCCTCTTGAGAGACTGTGTTTTTTTGATGATAACGAAAAGTTCCTAAACAACTTCCAGTTATCTATATATTTGGATTTTAGGTACAATTTGCAGGTCTGAACAGAGTAAGTTACAATCATTTGTGCTTAAGCAGTTATTTTTGTTGTGAAGTCAGTCTCAGTGTATTATTATTTGAGGATTAGCTGTATGAGAATTAACAAGGTTTTACTGCTCAAGAGATTATAGTTATTCCGAAGACCAAAATTAATACCTTCTCTTCCCCCAATAAAAACCACATTTAAAATGAATACAAGGAACTGTGGATTTATTTCATACTCTATCTCAATTCTATCAGAATTAATTAATCTACAAAGAGGAAAGAACAAGACAATTTTAAAAGGTGCCTGCAGAAGGAATCAGTWGAAGCACTGGGTTGCGCAGCTCTTACTTGATCCAGTCTTGATTCAAACCAGRAACACCCACCCTTCACAATTAGCAGATACAATCAGCTGCTTTCTTACTCTGAGTTATTACAAAACCACAGAAAAACGTCTGTCAATCCCCATCACCCTGGGAAGGAGGTGGTTACAAAAACACCCAACTTGGCTCCCTGAGGTTCAMCCTCCCCAAGCTCCTTCTGTAGCCAGAGGATAGAGAGAAGCTCTCAAAGAGAAATATAAAGAAGTCAAGTCAAGCTTACATTACATTTAAATGCAAGTAATGCCAGATAATTATACAACCTGTTTATCATGCAATTCTCTACCCCAGCCTTTCACAACCAGGTACTAGCTGGCAATACTCCCAGAGATTTTTCATGAAACCTACAGAAAATCCTACAATAGAACTGYGGATTTTCTCATTATGCAAATGTATTTCTAATTATTTTTGAATTCTGTTCTGGTTTTGACCTCAATAATACAGGTTGGCAGTGAACTTCATAGGTTAATTACATGTTATGTAAGAAGTAATGTTCTTTTATTTTTTCCTTAATGACTTTTACATCTTTCCTCTCTATTTCATTTGCTAATCACAYTGCTCTTAGGCTGTAAGACAAACAGAATCACATCAATGACTTATGTAAAAAAARGATTATAACAAGTGGCACCAAACTTTCTCATACACTTGCCTTTCCCTCTAAACTGTAAATCTTTCCTATGTTTTTTTTACTCCCAGAGAATTCTGCTTCCCACCTGTAGATTTCTGTATTTGCCTTTTCAACAAAACCGAACCTCTTATTCTAAGCAGAGTTTAGCTTGTGAAATCACAGTATTTCAAATTTTCTTCTTAAAATTTTTGCTGTGGAGAGGTTCAGTTGCCAAATGTAACAAGCCTTTAGAGCAACTCAGCAATTCTGTCTTGAAGCCAAAAAATCCTTTGCTTGTAAATAAAATTCCCAATAAAACAAGAACTGCTTTCCTTGTTTCTAAGAACAAAACASAAACTTAATCCAGCTCCTTTCTCCACAAAGAACTTCCCCTCAAACATATTCAGGCTCTTTTCATCCAAACCACKGAGTTCTCCAAGCAGCRATTCACTGATTTCCCRGAGCAGCCTCAGGGAGCAGCACCTTCAGAAAGCACACAWCAAATTTCTTCTGCCCCAGGCTCCAACAGAGCCCTTGGAACAAGGAGACGTCTGTCCACTTCAGCCTCTGCACTGCCCTTCCCACTCCTCCTCAGGAAACGGATTTACTACACTTGTGTAGATGCTGGCCATTTATCAGACCCTTTTCAGACTGTTTAGCCCAGACCATCTTCACAGAATCACCAAATCATTAAGGTTGGAAAAGACGTTTGACATCATCGAGTCCAACCTGTGACCAAACACCACCYTGYCACCTTGCCCATGGCACCACGTGACACGTCCAGCTGTTTCTCGAACACCYCCAGGAACGGTGACTCCACCACCTCCCTGRGCAGCCCATTCCARTGTCTTATCACSTTTTCTGGGAAGAACTTCWGTTTGCTGTCCTGTATTTTTATCATTTTACACAGCCCCTTGAGAGGCAGCTCATCTCTCCTGGCCTCCTGTCACTTTCTTTTCTCAATGGATGGCTCTATACTTTTCCTCTTTGAACACCGAGCAAAAAGAACTATAAAAAGGCACATTAGCCCCTTTATTACGCACTACAGTCAAACCTACGCCTCTCATTTGCCCTCCCCAATTATGCCAGATTGGTAAAGCTTTGAAGTTCAGAAATGCTTCAGAGTTTTCAAATGAGTCCTTCCATGTATCACCATAAAAATGACAAGAACAACCTCCAGCTGACAGAAAGACGCCCAGTGACCCAGCTGGGCTGTTCAGAACTGTCTGAGGACCTCTTGCATGGACTTCCCTAAGTTTTATTTGGAGCTTTGCCTGTTCTTTCAAGGTTGTGAACAAGCTTTAATAAATAATGAGGGRAAAAAAAATAACCAAGATATTTCTTATTTCTTTTATGAGAAACAAAACAAGTCAACTCAGGAACTCCTCTACACTGCTTAAACAAAGGACTTGACCTCAGGCTGGGTTTAGAAAGGACAATTTTCTGGTAGACTCTTAACTGAGATGGATACTGGGTTTTTATCCCTACTCTGGGATGTTAATTAGATGCACCAGTTGAAACACTGAGTGAGAAATCAGCTGGTTTCACTTCAGTAGAAATAAACAGCTCGAGTGCTAAATCTCAAGTCTTGTGATAATGTTTCATTAATTCTCCCTTCAGAAAGATTGCTCACAGGGAAAAGATACTTACATTTCTAAGAGCACAGAAAAGAGCTTTTGATAACAGTCTCTTTAAGGAAACCTGATCCACAACCAGACAAAGCAGCACACTCTTTTTTGCCCCATGTATTAACAATTGGCTTTTCTAATAACAAACTCAAAGTAGTTATTCTTAACATATTTTCTTCTTTTAATTACACGGTTTTCACTTATATTTAAAAATTACTTGGGGTTGTGTTGATTTTTTGTTGTTTTGTTGGGTTTTTTTAATGACCTTAACAGGAGATTTTCTCTAGGAATCTCAGGAAGGATAATTAATTTAATGGTCCACTCTTTTATCTGTTAATTTGCTCGAAGGCTTAGAGAAAGCCTTCTACTTTACTATGTAAACAGTTTACAAAACATAATTTAGTTGTTTTATAACCACCTTAAAATTTACTGTTGCRACCAGTTTTATTGGTAGGGAAGATTAACCAAATCACACACTTCCCAGAGTCACCTCCCCAATTCCCTTTTATCCCTACTCCAACAGCAGTTTAACAAGAGGAGCACATTTGCCACCTAACCGTTCTCCAGAACAGCATCTTAATGAGATTTGCATATCCAAGTCAATAGCTCAGCTCCCGCATTTCTCAATTCCTTGTGGCTTTTCAGTGACATTGTCTGGCCCTTCAAGGGAAGCTCCTTGTACAAGTATCAATTGCTGTGCCAGCACCCCATGTCTGACCCCTTCTCAGCCTCCTGAACAACCTCATTTCACCCCACGAACAGAATGGGGCTCTGTTAAATATTTCGTCAACATTCGCACCAAGGAAGATGGATATAAAGAAACTTTTCAGCCTCTGCAATTATCTTGCCCTACTTAAGTGCTCACTTTAGTCTTTGGCAAAACAAAGCATTTACCAAGTCTGTTTCTACAGAGCAGACAACCTATTCACAAGTAATRAAAGAAGAATCAATCTGAGTTTTCTCTTTGGCATGTGTTTTGCATTTTGTGATACAAAGCATCTCCTTTCACCTAATGGCTTCACTTGAGCAGCTTTTATTAAGACAACACTTGTTTACACAAAGCAAAATGACAGTCTCCCAGCACTTATTTTTGCCTGACAAATTCTGATTTTATTATATTGTAATGCATGACATCCGAATGCCTTTTCTAATAAATTGCTTCCACCTTAAAAACCACCAAACTTTCATGTTTCTGATACTCCTTTATACCTAAGCAACACACAAACCCTTGGAACATTTACAGGTCAGTTTTTGGTGGTGAGCATTACCATGTTGCTTCCTGATAAAACCCCTCCTGTGAGATGGGGAGGGGTCATTATCCTGCAGTAGGTCAATTGTAGTTACCTTGTGAATCAACTCTTGTGCATTACTTAATCCCAAAATGCTACTAATTCCAGGTCTTTTGTGCTCTAAGCACAAATAAACCTGTAGGGTCTGAAAGATGCAAAAAATGGCTTCTCTTAGACAAGACTTTTTTTAAACCTGCAAGCATCATAAGAATAAAGATTTAACAAACAGACATCTGAGGACTTCAATGTGACTGAAAAAGAACAGAAACACTCTGGTTTTCAAGCAAGCATATAGTAAACAGAGCCAAATGCACAATAATGAGGAAGAAAATAAAAATGATTAATCTAGTGCTCCAGCTATAAAAAAATTCAAGTTACATCCACCTGTTCCTACCTGTCAAAATGTCTATTTTCGCCTAGAGAACACCATCAAGACAACAGGGCAACAGATTGTATCAAGTGAGTATTGTCAGATAGCAAGAAGAATATGCCAGGAGATAACAGAATATAATTATCCACATTAGAGATGAAGCCAGAATGTCTTTCTGAACGTATCAAATAAAATAAGGGTGTGTATGTAACAACTGACATACATGAATATATTTAAGGCCCAATACAGTGTAGCTCTAATATATAAAAACTAATATTACAGGACAACTCCCCTCTCCCTGTGCAGTAAAAGCTTATTCTAGCACAGGTGTTTGAGGTCTTGTCTGGTCTTTCTTTCTGTTGAGTGTTTTGGTTTTGGGGGGGTTTCTTGTTTGTTTGGTTTGTTTTTTCCTTTTTTTTTTTGTTTTTTAAGAGAAAAGAAATCAAATGATTATTTTCACGTTTTCTACTCTGGATAGCTTTTCTGCAATTTTTACAGTAATTCTAAAAATCAACACTTTTGGTCACAAAATCACTTTTGAACCTCAAGATACCACTTACAGAGACAGCACACCCAAATATAAACAGTACTATGGGAAGTACTTTCAATTCTTTGTTTTTGCATTACTTTTCACTGAGCTAAAATAAAGGTTAACATGCAGTATTGAAATTCACAGTATCTGATATATTACCATATAAGTAGCTTCTATTTTACTATGTATAAATGTGTTTTTTGGCAAATTAGCAGTGCTTTCAGCAGATTACCTTTGAATATTCTCCCTCCCAGACATTTTTCCCTGTGTCAGTCATGCACACAACATGTGTGACMAGGATGTTCTGCCCAAAACTCTGCTCCAGAGTCACATGTATGCCTGCACATCTTAAAGCAAGGGCTAATCAGCTGCTCAGTAACAGGCTGGGAAATCCTTATCCTCAACTTTATGAATATAAACTGTCAGGCATATTAGAATGGCGGGGGAAAAAAAMCCCACTATTAATATATTATATAGTGTTTATATATAGAGTTATAATTTTTGTTAGTATGAAAAAAGCATGCAGACAGAACCTTTTCCCTAAGAGGTAACCAGCCCCAGCACAGGTGAGTTAATGTATTTCTCAGAATCTCTTGTTATCATTAGCAGACATATGCAGTTTTCAGAAAGCATTGTTTGACTAGAAAAGATCCTGTCTCTACACCTGTAAAGCACTCCCAGCCTASATTGATGCATTTCTAGACCTCAGAGTTGCTAAAATAAATAAGTCTCTCCTCTGCTTTTCCCACTGCTCACCCTTCCTTATTATCCAAATTCTAAGTCCTGTGCCTTGCTGAATGAAGGTGCAGACAGGCTGAAGAGGGAGCTCTCAATCTCTACTCAGTAAGGAAGGAAGGAAAAAAAGGCACATCTAACACTTTTTGAGCTGTCTGCAAACTACATGAGACAAAGTATTAGCTTACCTCCCTTGAAAAACTATGATTACGTGAATCTGGAAAAAACGACGACTGTAAGAAGCCAAGTGAAAGACCTGTATGAGACTTCCTTTATCTTGGAAATGAAGTATCACAAACAATACTACACCTCCATCAAAGAGCACAAATGCAGACTTGCGTTAAAAGCTGGTTTAAAGGCTTCAGTAGCAAAAATGGTAAATATTTTGCTACCGAACAGAAACTGCAGATCTCACACCAGCACACTAAACACATCAAAATGCAACATTCTTCTAGAGGGATGCACTTCCCATTACTTTCCCAAGAAAGCTACCTGCCAATTTTGGAGACAGATCAGCTCAACTTCAAGGAAGAACTTAAAGTCTGTAACAGTTTATTTTACGCCTATTTGCAATGCACTCATCCTAACACCAGACACTGAAGGTATTTTTATACTGCTAGCAAGAACACATACATGGTCCCAAATAAAAGAAAAAAAAAAGCTGGTAAGCTGTTAATTTTTATGAAGGTAATATATGTAGAAATGTCACTTGGAAAAGAACATTAGAATAAGACTTAATATTTGAAAGATGACAAAATAAGCTCCCTATTTTTTTTTCTCTCTTTTAGGAAATTTATCTTTGTAACAGATAGCGACAGACTGCTGTATCATGGGTGAGTATTAGTCATCAAATCCCACAACATTAGGAACTATTGGCTCTCAATCACAGTAACAGATGAAGTTTTTTTGTAGAATGATATAAACAAGCTTTTATAACATCTTTTTTAACATCAAAAAGAGTAATGCTCAAAACCATCACACTTGCTATATAAAATATAGCAAACATATATATACACACACACACACACACAYATATATACTAAATCAAATATTTTGGAGTAAAATATATTGAGGTGGTAAAAATTCCAACAAGAATTCCAACAGAGAAAAGTACAGGTAACATTTCAGCTAAAAGAACTGTCAATACAGTTCAGTATGGAAAACAGCAGAGTACAACCCAAAACCTTCAGTAACCATATCCTTATGATTAAAGGGACTTCAGTGAACTTTAAAGACATTTTAGGTAACATTTTCACAAACGGTGACAACTGTAAGACATGGCTACAGATATTACAGTGCTCTAAGTGGTCATTTTAATTTCTCAGCTCGTTTGGATTTCAAACAAAATTTTAAGAAARCAGGCAA